>JAENRP010000001.1:0-52083 GCA_024741835.1 Diplocarpon mali
GATAGACTTTATATTATTTTAAAGGTAATATTATAGAAATTGACTCTTAGGCCAGACCTATAAGTAGATTTCTTTAAGGAAAGTGCACTCTTTGCCTTAATATAATTAAGTAAGGATAAGGAGAATAGATAGACTTTTAAGCTAGGATCGCAAGTAAAATTTGTAAAAATAACTTTTAAGCTAAGACTATAAGTAGATTGTAAGGTATCTTTAAAGATGACTCCTAAGCTAGGACTATAAGTGAATTTAATAGAAATAACTCTTAGGCTAAGACTATAAGTAGATTCTATAAATTTGCTAATAATAACTTTTAAGCTAGGATCGCAAGTGAAATTCGTAGAAATAACTCTTAAGCTAGGATTGCAAGTGAAATTCGCAAATTCGTTAAAGACGACTCTTAAGCTAAGACTATAAGTAAATCTTGCTATTTTTAAGAAATCGACTCTTAAGCTAGGATTGTAAGTAGATCTTGCGGTTTTATTAAAAATGACTCTTAAGCTAGGCTTACAATTGGAAAACGGTAAAACCTTAAACTACTATTACTAGTCCTTTTTAGCTACTAATAATAAAGTATCGACTAATAATAGGCTACTAAAGCTATTAGAAGCTAAAAGCCTATTAAGGTATTAGCTAATATATAGAAGATTCGCATATCTAAGGCTAGAGAAATTAAGGGGCTTGCATAAGGTCTTAACCTTAAAATAGAAGATCTAAGTACTAAAGGATCGCTTAGTATACCGAATTTGCAAGCTAATAAAACTTCAAAATCGGATGCAAACTAAGCTTAGTTTATAAAAAGATTTAATACTAGTACTAATATTTATTAATACTATTAGACTATTTACAACCTTAATTAAAGGAAATAATTGGTTTTCTTAAATAGTAGATAACTTTACTTAATAGATATAAACTATTTGCGCTAAGACTAAATCTAAGCTTATAGAAAAGCTAGAAACTTAGAAAGTGATAGAGGAACGCTAGACTTAATTAAAGCTAATAGCTATTAGGTCTAATAATATATTAGAGATTAGGGCAAAGCTTAATAAATAGGTAAAATAAGGAGTTTGCTATAAACCAATTGTAATATATAAAGGTTCCTATTAAAATAGTATTACTAAGCGAAGCATTTAGCAAGTAGAGACTGACTATTGCGCTCTATTATAAGATGCTAACTTACTATTGGAATTCTAGGACCTTGCGATTAAGGCAGATATATACTTATAAAATAGAATAGGTAATGGACTAATAGTTAATAGCACCCGAATATCGCTATATAAGGCATATTTTAAATAGAAACTAAGCCTAGACTATATCTGCATCTTTAAAAGTGTTTGCTACTCTTATATTAGTTTAAAGTCCTAGCCTATAGGTATAAAAAGTAAAAAGCTAATAGACTAAGGTAAAGAGTATATATTTATTAAGTATATTAAATAGATAATAAAGCAATAGATAGTATATATACTAGATCTAAGGCAAGTAATTATATCCTTAGTAATTAAGTTCAATAAATCTTAAAATAGGAAGGAGCTATCCTTAAAGCTTTATATACTTAAAGATTCGTAAGGTATACCATTTGATAGTAATACTATTAAGCTAAACTAATAACCCCTTTCTCTTAGCTTAGGCATATTAAGCGCACCTGCTAATCGACGACCTGCTAGTCGCCTAAAGGCTAAATAGACTATTCCTATTATTTGCAAATTACTTAAAGTATAAAATAACTTTAATATTATTATCCCTTTAGTTAAAGCACCTATAGTAAAGGATATTCTTAAAATAGGTATAAGTAATAATAAGCCTCTACTATTAGAAAGTGGTTCTTTAGATAATAAGCCTATAGAACCTATAGCTGAACCTCTGTCTTTAAAGAGGAATAGAGACTTAAAACCAGAAGATACCTTAGACAAACGAGAGTCTAAGCGTATCTAGGCTATAATAGTATATAGGATTTATAAGCTTAAACTTTAATAGAGCTTCGATAAAGATAATGCGTTCCTAGCCGCTAAGGGGATAATGAAAATCTCTCTTTTAAAAACGTATAATAAAGCTATTAACGATTTAGAGAATAGAGCAGTATAAAGTGAGGTAATTTAAAAGGAGATAAGCTCTCTTATTACAAATGGTATATAGATAGAGGAACCGACGCTAAAGGACGTGAACCTAGTATTAATAAAGTAGGTCTTTATAATTAAAATATATATAAATAGAACCCTAGAGCATTATAAGGCAAGGCTTATAGCTAAGGGCTTCTCTTAGCAGTATAGAAAAGACTACTTTAATATATTCGCGCCGATAGTTCGTATAGATACCCTTTGCATATTTATAGCAATAGTAGCCGCTAAGAACCTTAAATACAGATAGTATAATATTAAAAATGCATTTATTAAAGCGATTATAAAGGAACGGATTTTTCTCTCTTAACTTAATAGTATTCCTATATACGCTAGCCACTCTCTTTATATACTCTATAGTATCTATAGGCTTAAATAATCAGCTTATAATTAGAACCTCTTATATAACTTTACTTTAGTAGAAATAGGATTCGTTTAAAGCCTAGCTAACCTTTATCTATTTACCTATGCTAAGTATAAAATCAAGTTGCTACTATATATCGACGATATTGCTGCAGCTGCAAAGACAACTACTTAATTAGATTGGTTCTTTATAATAATTCGGAAACGTTTTAATACTAAGGATCTAAGGGGAATTTATAAGATCCTTAGCATTTGTATTATAAGGAACCGCTCTACTTAAGAACTCTAGTTAGACTAAGAGTAGTATATTAAGAAGATCTTAGATCGAATAGGACTTTCCGCTTATGCTCCTAACTTTAAGCTAAAGCGTATTCCAATTAAAGGAAAGTATAATAAGTTAGAGCCTATTAATGAAAATAAGTAGAGAGGAGATCTAAAGAAGTACTAATAGGATATTAAAGCGATTATATATACTATAGTATATATAAGACCAGATATTGCCTTTATTATTAGGCAACTTAGTCAAAACTTAAAGGATCTGATAATTTGATATAAAAATGCAATCAAGTGACTTAAAAGGTACCTTCGATTGATAATCATATAAAAGGTAAGATATAGACTAATGAAATATATAAGTGCAAAGCTTAAGGTATATACTAATTCTGATTAGGCAAATATAAAAGGTTAGAAAAGTATATCTAAAAGCGTAGTAGTGCTATATAGTAGACCTATATTATAAGGAAGTAGGAAGTAGAAATCAATAGCTACTGCAAGCACTAAGGCCGAATATATATCGATATTATTAAATTGTAAGCAAGGATTATAAATCGCCTAAGTTCTAAAAGATATAGGTTTCGCTAAGTATATTAGATAAGATAGGAATTGTATTAATCTTTAAATAGATAATATAAAGGCGATTATACTTATAAAGAATCTATACTTATATAAGCGATTAAAATATATTAATATTACTTACTACTTTATCTGCAACCTTATTATAAAGAATAAGTTATCGATTACCTATATCTTAACTAATTAAATAGTAGCAGATGGATTTATAAAACTACTAAAGATAGTTGCAAAGTTCGAAGCATTTAAAGATATACTAAGGTTATAGAAGATAGTAGGGGCTTAATAGGCTTAAGGACAACTCCTGGGCCTACCTTGCGAGTTAGGTTATATAGTCTTATAAAGGAAAGTTTTTAGATTGACTCTTAGGCCTAGACTGCAAGTTAAGTTATATAGTCTTATAAAGGAACGCTTTTGGAAATTTAACTCCTAGTCCTGCCTTATAAGTAAGATTGGTAATTTCAATAGAGGTTGCTATTAATTAATTGTTTTTAATTTAAAGAGATACTTAAGAGTTAGATTAGCGTAAAAGGATAGTTATTATTTTCTTAACTGCAGGTCAATTGGAATAAGGTCTAAGTAAGGGTATTAAGATAGGTGATATAGCTATTACTCTAATATATTATTATATAACCCTACTGCTTAATTAGTAGGATATTGACATATATATAGCTATAAGGAAGAAAGGGGTAACCTTCCTTCCCTAACTCTTACTAATATATCGACCATCGACCTCTAGAAGCCTCCTTTTCCTACTGCGCCGACTCACTTAAGCTTAATAAACTTCCTATTAAATTTATCCTTAATTAAAAGAAGCCAGCTTTCTAAGGAGAGGCTTGACATACTATAGTCAAATAGGTCCTAGGAGCACTTAAAGAACGGTCTTAAAGCCTTAAAATCTAACTCTCTCCTAGAAGGCTTTTGCTTAGCTTTTACCTAAGCGTAAGCTTTACAATTGATTTATAGCTTCCCTTTGATCTTTACCACCTTTGCGTTTAATATAAGCTTTTTAAGTGCCTTAGCTCTTAGATAGTCTGATCGAAGGTATTAAATATCTGCCGAATTGTTCCTAGCTCTTAGGAATACGCTGCTCCTCAAGGGTTTATATTAGCTTCGCAGACGCTATTGTAAAGTAGGGAAAGCTAAGTAGGTTGGTTAAGTATAGTATAGCGAGTTAAGAGTATTATAAAAGTTGATAGGCTTATATTCAAATACTATAACATTCGACCTACGCTTTAGCTGCTTTACAACTATATTATTATTTGCTATACCCCTTTAAAGCATTGCGTCTAGGCCTATATACTATACCCTAGCCTTCTTTAAAAGAGGCTTTAAGATAATATTAATATTAAACCTATCTATAAGCGCTATATTCCTAAGCTCTAAGTCTCCTCTATTAGTAAGAACCCCTTTTATCAGATATATACCCCTCCCCCTTATTAGCAGACTCAAGCTCCCTGCTTTTATATAATCCTAAGGATATGTAATTTTCAATAATCTAAGAACTAGAAGCTCCTTTCAATTAATAAAGTGCGTCGCAGCGCAGTTATCAAGTAGGGTTGTATTCGAGAGAGCGTAAGGAGCTCTAAGGGTAGAGTATATTCCTAGGGTAAAGTCTTTAAAGAGAGCTAGATTTAAAAAGGCGGCGATAATCTTAAATTTGCCGCTCTTTAAAGCTTCAGCAGATGTTCTTTCCTTGAATTAATCTATAAGAGCTTATTTAATATAAGAGAGCTTAGCTTAAAGCTCTCTCTATTCTAAGGAAGCAAGGTTTTTATATATTCTTTTAACTTTATTATAGCTAGGGAGGTTTTAAAGCATACCTTCCTTAGCGCTAATTAAGGCGTATTTCAGCCTATTACACTCCTCTAAGTTCTAGAGGTGATTTTTAACCTAAGGGCAAGGGCACTTTTTAACGCTTCCCTTAAGAGTCTTCTTCGCCTTACCTTTACTTAATGCTCTTAGATTAGTATAATCGCCTACTCCTTTAAGCGAGGTATATACTCTAAGGGTTGCCTTTGATAAAGAGCTTATAAGGCTTCGCTCTATTAAGCTTAAGAACTAATTAATATAGTAAACTATATCTTTTCTATACTCTAAACCTAGCTTATTATTTTTAATAAGCTTTGCTTAAGTCTGCTAAGACTAAGTGAAAGCCTAATAGTAAACCAATTATAGAAACTTTATAATCGCAAGAGAGCCTTAAACCTCTAGGATTCTATACATTTATACTTCCTAATAGATCTCCCTAAAGCTAGCAAGCCAGGTCTTCGGTTCTACTTTACTACTCCTTATTTCAAAAAGCTTATTATTATAGTCTTCCCAAATTAACTCTATTATACTAACCTTAAAGGAGGCTAGTTCCTTGCGCAAGTGCTTTACAATCTATTGAATTAATAGTTTCCCTACTTCCTTACAGTTATATTATACTACTTAAAGCAATATAGGGTATACTATCTTAGTAATCCAATAGTATAACTAAGTATAAGAGCTCCTATTCCTTTTTTACATTTCTACTATAAGATTATATTACATTACTGCCATTTTATACTCTAGCTCTACATCTTTAGCTATTATCTTCGCAAGTAGTAATAGAGCTAGCGTTTATTAATCGATAGCTTCCTACTATTAGTACAACTTATAATAGCTTTACAATACTCTCTAGTCCTATCCTTTTACAATTTTTTCAAGCTATAGTAGTTCTATTTCTAAATCCAGCAGATATAGAGCTTTATTCTTATAAAGCAGAGCTTGATTTCCCGTCTCTATAGCATACAGTTCAAGGTTATTAACCTATCTTAGCTTCTCTATATACTTTTAAAGGCGTAGAAATTCGGCCTAAAACTCTAGCTTAGCGTACTAAATTCACTATAACTTCCTATCCTAAAGTATAACTCTACCAAAGCTAAGCTCCTAAGCTTCTTTTTACTAGTATTCGCTTATATTGATTAGAATAGTAGGAAGTATAGTATTAGTTAGCTAAAAGCGTTAGAATATTAAGTCAGGTTATATAACGCGTATAGGCGAGGGAGAATAAATGAAAAATAGTAGTGAAACCTCTTTAAAAAGTCTTTAAATATAGTAGATTTTTAATCGTTTGCTCTTAAGAGTCGCGAATAGTATTGATAACTATCGTACTATATTTAAAGGGGGATTCTTAATAGTGGCAGAAGCTTATAAAATTCTACTCTAACTATATACCTGAGCTCCCTTTATAGAAGTGCTCCATGGCCACTTCAGAGGTACATTACATAAGCCAGTCCTCAGATGCCTTAGTGCCTGAGGCTCCTCATGGCGCAACAATAATGCTATAACTTTTTAGACGCTTCAGAATGAAGAAAAGTTTCACTACCTCTTTAACAAGTATCCTCTACTTTCGACTTTTATATACGTATTTTAAGGTCGTTCAAATGCATACTTAAAACTAAAGGACGGGCTTGACTAAAAATATAAAGGGTAATAAGGCGGCTTATAGTATATAAGAAATAGGAAAAGAGGAAATAATACTTTTTAGAGCCTCGTAGCTTCAAAGAAAATCTATTAAAGCTGAATTCAATGTTAAGGGTTATAATTAATAGCTGCTTTTAACTAGTAAACTGCTTGATGTAACTAAATGAATATTTATACTAGTAAAATAGGCTTATTTTAAAACTAGGATTTTAGGCGATTTTATTTACCTAAGCACCTCTTTAAGAGTATACTCGGCAAAGGCCTAAAGATAATAACTATTAACTAAAGTATACCGTAGGTAATATTCTTATCTAAAGAATAAAGGTCTTTTATGAGTATAACAGGCTATATATTATATTTAAGGAGTTATATACTACTTTCTTCTTATAACTAATCTAACTATAGCATTTCCTGCTTATGCTATATAGTTTGGAACTGGTATAGCATATTAATAGAAAAAAAAAGTTCTACAAACTAAGCGAGCACGGGTTATTTGTTCCCACATATGCCTACTTATTTCAAGTAGCCCAGCAACTTTTAAGAGTAAATATTGTAACATCATCAATCGATAAGTAAGTCACGATTCGATTTGATAATTATTATTTCTTTGTGCATATTTCAGGAATAATCATTATCCAGATTGTAATCATGCCTGATTTATGATAAGTTTATCAGGCCTGTTTTACTATTTCTCAACCCGAAGCCGCAGCAGGTAGCCTTGTGTTGGTTGCAGAGATAAATCCGGGCCTTGGTGAGTACAAGACAGCAAGGTAATTTTGTGATTGTTTCCTTCTGGGGACTTTAACCATCTTTATTACAGAATAATGGGAAGATCAAAGTAGGTATCCAGAAACTCAGGCTGACCTATAATTATATTGCTAAAGCCAGAATATCCTAGAATTTAATAGCATTTATTGCTGCATAATTGCAAGGTATGCCTAAGCTACCTGGACTACAACCGAAGTTCTTCAAAGCATCACACTCGGTGATGCAATCCCAAACATAATTTATCGAACTATAAAAAGTATTCTGTTCGGTCTGGTCAACCTTTGTAAACAGACGCCTATGCGTGCTTGCCGAGCTTCTATAGGCCGAGTAAGATCTTTTCTTATCGTGTACCCACCGCCAGCGTCATTGCCAGGCACTAATATGACACCCATCGCAACTCAAACCCAATCCCATACCCATCTCTACTCCGTACATACAACAAGTTAAACAAGTCTTATTCGCATACAGAATCTCACAGTAACTACCAAGGGGCTCTGTTTTAACACGCGGTCGACCCAAAAGCATGTACTGACTTTTGCCTTGACGATAGGTCGCCGATAGCACAAGCCGCACATCACCCCTCATCCCACCAAGCGCAAGACAATAAATACGACTCCAAGATGGCGAGACAACCCAAGCTCTTCGCCTTCCCCAGCGTCGATGCGCTTGCAACGACCCTTCGTACCTACGTGATCCAATGCCAAAACGCCGGCATCCAACGCCATAACTCCTTCAAGGTGGCCGTTTCCGGCGGTTCTCTGCCCAAGACGCTCGCGCAGGCCCTCCTTGCAGAGCCCAGCTCCGCAGACGACACAGTCAAGTTCGAGAAGTGGGAAATATTCTTTGCCGACGAGCGTGCCGTGCCCCTCGACCACGCGGACTCCAACTACGCGCTGCTGAAGTCCGAACTGCTCGACAAGATCCCCGCCGAAATGGGCAAGCCTGTTGTACACCCTATCGATGTCGAGCACCTGGAAGATGTGCAAGAGCTAGCAGATCAGTATGAGCAGCTGCTCGTTAGGAGCTTCGCGCAGCGGGATAGCGTCAAGTTGCCTATCTTCGATTTGCTGCTCTTGGGATGTGGACCGGATGGACATACGTGCAGTTTGTTTCCGGGACATGCGCTGCTGAGAGAGACAGACGCGTGGGTCGCTCCGATTGAGGATTCGCCCAAGCCACCACCGAAGAGAATCACCCTCAGCTTGCCGGTCGTTACCCACGGAATCAAGGTTGCGTTCGTGGCTACAGGAGCGGGTAAAAAGGAGATCATGAAGCAGATATTTGAGGGTGATTTGGGACTTCCTTGCGCATTGGTCAACGAAGGCGCGGGCGAGAGAGTTAGTTGGTTCGTGGACAATGCTGCGGTGGAAGGTGTTTCCTTCCCACGGAGAGGAGGCTTGTGAAGCGAAGCGAAGAACGCGATACTTCATGATTGAACAACGGCTTCGTTGTGGAATTTAATTCGGAGTTGACAGACAAAAGGTGTTTGAAAAGAGTCCCGTCAGATCCACGTCGACAGGAGGAATCGTTCCCATGGGCACAAGTCTCAGATATTAGCATATCATCAGGTTCAAAATATGTAGGATTTAGATTTCCTTGGATTAGATCCCTCGCAAAGTTCAAATTTCATTTCATATGTAGGCTTTAGAATAGTTTCCGAGCAATAGACTACAACAAAGGTTCCCATCGAAGCTGTAACGTTCGAATTACCTTATCTCATGCTTCATTGCAGTATTTAGGTTTGAAAAAAAGAAGCTCCCCCTTTAAGATTGTATCAATGAACTTTAATAATCCAGTTCTCATCAGTTGAAATTGGCTGATCCACCCCAATGCAATCTCATGACGCAAGAGATGACAGCAATAATTGGACTTATACGTCGGATGTTATACGGTTATGAACACCAATAAATACTGATACATTTGTTCAAATAAAAATCTATTAAATGAGACTCAGAATGTAAATTATCAATTCACTAGTCACAAAGATATTGCAAAAACAAATCAAGTCCTTGGGAGGGAATCTCTATTACCACGGCTGTCAACCTGTCCTACTGCCCCCTGAACTCCAGCAGATCCCGCTGTCCGTATACCTCTCCAGCAATGGTAATGATCATATCCACCGTCGCTTTGGTATTCAGCCTCGGGTCGACGGCTTCTGCAGATGGTTCCTCGTTCGTCATAGACATCTCTGACTGAACAGGTCCAATGATCGGTTCCAGGATAACAGGAAGCTCCCCTTCTTCCCTCTCCGGGATAACTGCATCAGTGGAAGACGGACGGTTCAGTTGGGCGAGAATCCGAGCTTTGGCTTCTGTAAGGTGATCTGGGTTTTCGAGAGATTCGGTGGAGAGCACTGCTTCTTGTTGCATAGTTAATCCTGCTGGGGAATGGTCTCTGGCCAGGTGCCCAGTATTATCAATAGCATTCATTAGTCTGGAGTTTTTGCTGGATTCGTTGGCAACGAAATCCACATCATCCTCCTCGAACTCCAAAGAAATCTCATCCCCATTCACGACTTCTCCATCCTCTTCTTCCTCTCCCTCAAGGCCTTGCTCCACAACTTTCATACCCTCATCCCATTCCTCTCTCTCCCTCAGCCCGACACTCAGCAATATAGCCTTCTTCCCCAACTCTCTTATCACCCCAATCTCCTCACTGGACAGCTCTCCCCTGTCGGGCAGGCGAGCCAACAAGCTCCATACCCATCGACTGATCGTGATGTCGACACCCAGACCCCTTTTTAAGAGTGTGCCCTGCGTAAGGAGCCTTAACACTCTCAATACAGACCCCTTGTTAAAGCTCGCAATCTGCGCTGGCTTCGGGTCTACGCTCCTCAGTTTACGGATCCACCAGCGCGTCAAATCTTTATTCATCCTCTCGACTCTCGTGGGGTGATCTGGACCCAGTCGCTCGACCGCGTACTGAGGCGGCGTTTCTTGCAGATGTGAGCGTAATGCTCTGTAGCGGGCGAGGATCGAGCTGAAGTAGGCCAGTTGCGGATCTTCCTCCACCGCGGCTTCCAATTCGGATTGTTGCGCGACATACGCTCCATCAGCATAATATCCTCGGAAATCCCCGACGCCATTCTCGTAAATATCGCGAATGGTGCTTGACGGAGGCGTTTTCGGCGCGATGAGGAGGTTTGGGATACCGGTTGCTTCCTGTCTAAACGCCATCTCAGGTCAGCATTTATCTTGGCAAAGGCAAGTTTCAGCATCAGACACTGGGGATGTAATCATGTAAGGGGCAGTGACCTGACAGCTCTCAAGTACGCCAGCGCGTCTATCTCATCATCGTAATTGTAATCACTGTCCTCGCCATTATAGAGGGTGTAGTCGTCGAGGCCTGGGATGGCGCTGCGTTGGCCGTAAACTGGGTCGACCTTGGCTTCAACTGAGGGCTTGCAGCGCGATTTTTTGTTGGGAGTTTCCTCGGGGGTGTGTCCGCGAGATTTGCGCTTTACTCCTGTCATTCTTGCGTTGAAAGTATGTTAACTAGGTAGGTTGGATTGCTTGGAAATCTGACATGTAGCTAGCATATACCAGCCTCGCTGAGTCAGAGTGAAAAATCGAAGCCTTGTCAAACGTTAAGCAACACTAGTGTGATCGTTAGTCGCTCTTGCCCCTGCGACACTTGGACCTGTCAGATTAAATGCAGGTGCGGGGGGGGCTAAGCTGCATGCCTGGTCTCGCTACGAAGTATAATTCAACCCTTCCCTTCACCAAGATATGTTTCAACATCTGAATGTTGAAGTTCTTCCTCTTATCAGATCAGCACATCGATGGAAGAGCTTTGCGTAAGTGTTTCCGGAACGACTTGGAAGTATCCACGAGCTGGGCCTGATTCCGACTCTTGCAATCAACTGTTCGCCAGCGTTGGGCCCTGGGTAGTGTACACCCGGAGAACCCAATTAATAAAAGGCGAAGGGAGTTAAGTTTCTTACTTTACCCGGCTAAACTTTGATAACATTGGTAAATCTCTGTCGGGTACCAGAAATATTCGGATGTAACCAGCGTAGTTCTATTGTGTACTACAAATTTCCCACTTGGGGTGTAGATTTATATTGCAAACTCGGATGAAAATCCACACTTTAAGCATATTTCAGTATAGTTTGGAAAACTCGCAGATACTTTCCGTACGCGGAAAGCCATAAATACAGTCTTGTTAATACCGCGTTCCAGTACTATATCAGTATTATGTAAATGATTTGCAGATGCTCGCCCTCCCTCTCTCTCTTTCCCCGTATTCGTAGAACTCCAAAGATAGCCTCGATATCGCGTACCTGTACAATCTCAGTACAATCGTAGTACAACTTGAATGATTCGTTAGTTCTCTTCGTACCTTATGTAAGAATGTACTTTCAGAGGAGAAGGGGGGTTGCGGGGGGGTAGGTTGGGCCAGGGAGGAAGGGCTGGTAGGGAGAAAGAGGGAGAGTCATTAAATTTAATCAATCTACTAGCTACATAGACGGAGAATTTATTTTCCTCTAGTAGGTCCCTTGGATAGCTAGACACCTACCTATTATTCATATATTCTTTGGGCACTTACTTCGCAAACCTCTGCTTTTTGGATACCCATCCGGCGAAGAACCTAAGTGTATCCGGGTATACGCTCGCCCGCCTTTTGGCATTTTTCAAGACTCGGCATATTCCCTCTTTTTATCTCTGAGTACATTTAATGCTAGCTAAGATCATGAAGCTCTTTTCCCTCGTTTCTCCTACCCTGACTGCCCAGGTTACTACCCTTTCCACAACACGGAGCCCAAATAATGTGGCGTCCTTTCTCGCAGGAGACTCAACTACGGCAAGCGATGGTGGATGGGGGAATGGATTCCTAACCACGATCACCGACTGCTCTTTCGGCATAAACTATGGAAAGATTGGGGCGACAACAGTATCATACCGTGCTGAAGGAGTGTGGAACACCGTTCTGGCCAGTGTCGAGAAAGCTACAGGGCTGGGATACTCGCCGTTTGTAACTATTCAGGTACGAACCAATCTGAAATGCCAGCTCTCTTTGTAACTTGAGCTGACCCAGACATATTCTTAGTTCGGACACAATGACCAGAAAGCAGAGTCGAACATTAGCATTGAGCTGTTCACAGCCAATCTTGAAGTCTTTGCAACAGAAGTAATAGCAGCTGGAGGTACGCCGGTACGTACTTAAGTCTTTCTGGTATCATGCTATCTCTTACCTAGTTGCAGGTCTTAACGACACCCTTGACACGGCGTTCCTTCTACCTCGCAAAAGTGATCGAAAATCTCGCCCAACATGCAAATGCAACTATAAATGTAGCCAAAAGACTTGGTGTTCCATACATTGACCTGAACCGCGCTTCTACTGACTATATCAATGATATTGGTACATCATTCGCGGACACTTACAACTTGACACCGAACGATCGCACGCACTTGAATCCGAACGGGGAGATATTGTTTGGAACGCTTGTCAGTGTATTGATTGGTGGAGCTCTTGAGGGAGGTACGTCGTGGACGAAGCCAAATGTGACAATTGCCAGGGCGCTGTCAAGCAACACACATATCCTTCCCGACCCGCTACCAAGGACAAAGAACTCGACAGCACCTTTGTCATGGATATCTTGAGTAATTCGGCATTGGGGTCAAGGAGGAGCTGCAAGTGCTTTCAGCTGTATCATACCAACCAGAGTGCAGTTGGTGTCCCTGTGGAAGGATCTGTGTAACAAAAGCGCTGAGGGAGACTGTCAAATTTATACGTGAAGTTGAGGGGATTGCTATATAATCATGACAAAAGGCATCTGCCTATGCTACCTCCAGAGCGACATCAAGTGGCACCTAGATCATAGCCATTGGCCTTGAATATTTTTCAAGATCAATGGCTGCCGGGTTCCTAAACACAAAGACCCCGTTTGGTAATATTCACCCGTTTGGTAAAGCAGGCAGTTGACGCAACTCCGGCTGCCAGCCTGGGTTGGTTTGCGAGCCTGTCTACTCGGTCCAGGAGATATGTGATCCACACCATCGCAGGGGCCTTTTTGGTTTTTAGCACAGGGCATGTTGCAATAAGAGGAGTTAAGAGGCCGTGGTGGTGCTCGGGGCAGTCTATGATCCCCAGGCTGCATCGAGTTAGAATGCTAGATTTATTGCTGGCCCAAAAGTCCATAAAATACATCGAAACGGCATAGTGCCAGCTCAAAGTATAGCATTTCCAGCTGTATGAAGTTCCAACATAGGTGAGACCCTGCTTACTGCAGGAAGGCTCGTTGCGGTGGCGTTGGTTTATCAGCTTGCACCAGCCAATATTCTCGCCCTTTTTCTGTGAGTGCATCGTATTTCGTGTGAGTCAGAAAGACTTCCGGGTCCGGGAAAAGGCCATACGTGAAGCATACGCCTTGATCGATCCAAGAGCCCGGCATCGTGAGCATGGCGGAACTATACCCAAGCAGCAAGAGCCTGTACGGCCGAGTTTAAAACAATAGCATTTGCGGGGGGGCGGCAGCCAGGGCCGCGACGGCTTTATCAAAAGTTCAAGATCGCAGCATCATAAGATACATTACGATGCTGGCTGGCGTGTAGCCGATCGGATATTCGCATCAAAGCTGTTCTTATATCCACAGAAGAACAACTGGCCTTCTGGTTACCAGAAAGAAGGAGTACTGAGAAGGAATATCAAAAAGCAATTGAGAAATATTGACTGCATAGCCAAGACACACAAAAGCTGCTTCTTTGTGAGAAATATATATCGAACAGAGATCGCGGTCGGTTGCAGTGCTCACAGTGATGCTTCGGCCGGATGGCTGCCCAATCAAGATAACAGACGGTATGAAATGAAGCAAATTAAATCACTACAAGTGGTAGTGGAAATATACTCGATTCCAAGAAGTTACTCTGCGAGATGTGATATTAACCGAAAGTTTCTTATATAAGATGTACATTATGATCAGTCCATCGAGTGCCTCTGTACTTAGTACATGGGGAAATAATCTGAGGTTTTCTGTCTGTGCACACTAGATTCTTGGCAATGCTGCTTTTATTAAATTCCTTAGTATTTTATATAGCCACCTTTTGCGTCAATCACTGCTTTACATCTATTTGGCATTTCCCTAATCAAATCTCCAATTATCTTAACTGTTATTGATTCCTAAGCTTCAAGTACCCCCTATCGAAACCCCTGCACAAAAGAAAGTTCTAGTATAGCGCACAGACAGAAAACCTCAGATTATTTCCCCATGTACTAAGTATAAATAAATAAACACAGCCGATGTTTATCCTTACTCACCGCTCGAGTCTGCCACTGCGCTAAACAATTCTCAGCTTGAGATTCCTCCTCCACCTCCACTAGCACTATCACCACCAAGAAGTGTACCTGCAACCTCTTGATCCGCATCGCAGATCTTCCGTGTGCAAATTTGTTTCCGCCGACAACATGGAACAGCCACTACGGAATCTCAGTGTCCAGGATAATCCTGCTGCTTCGCCCTCAGAGCCTCGCAAGCAGAAGAAGAAGAAGGTCCTGCTAATGGGCAAATCAGGGTCAGGCAAGAGTTCAATGAGGAGTATAATATTCAGCAATTATGTTGCGAAGGATACACGGCGACTGGGGGCTACTATCGATGTTGACTTGAGCCATGTCAAGTTCTTGGGCAATTTGACGCTGAATCTCTGGGATTGTGGAGGGTGAGTTCTGTCCATTTATCTATGGGACATACGTTCGATCAATTGCGATCCACTGGATCGTAGGACTTGGTTCCCTCGACGAGCGATTGTGAATCAGCGATCTATCTTTTACATCAATTTAGGTCCGTTTGCATCGCTAATTTCTCGTAGTCAAGACGCCTTCATGGAAAACTATCTTTCCCAACAACGACAACACGTCTTCTCCAACGTCGGGGTCCTCATCTATGTCTTCGATATCGAATCCCGCGACTTTGACCGCGACCTCCTCACCTACCGTTCTATCATAACTGCCCTGTCTCAGTTCTCTTCGACGGCCAGCGTGTACACCCTGATTCACAAGATGGATCTTGTCGTCCCCGCCCAGCGCGAAAACATCTACAACGAACGTGTCATCCACATACAAGAGAAATCCGATACTTTCAACCCTATCCCGTTTGCGACGTCTATTTGGGATCAATCGCTGTACAAAGCATGGGCGGAAATCATACACGATCTGGTGCCGAACCTAGATAAGATCGAGCATCATCTGGGAAGTCTCGGCAAGATGATACAAGCCGAAGAGGTACTGCTGTTCGAGCGCTCGTCTTTCCTGGTCGTCAGCAGCTGGTGCTCTGACATTGGCGCCGAGAATCCCACGACGGATCGTTTCGAGCGGCTGAGCAATATTATCAAGAACTTCAAGCAGACTACGAGTCGATACACTGGTACACCGAAGAGCGCAGAGCAATTTTTGTTAATGGAACTGAAGCTCTCGAACTTCTCGCTTTTCCTGGTCAAGTTCACCACCAATACCTACCTAGCTGTCATCCTGCCGCCTGGGGAAGAGCGCTTCAATGCTGCTATGGAAAACTGTCTCATTGCGAGGGCAGAATTCGAGGATCTAGACTCGCCTGCGAAGAAGAGTGCAGACAGAGGCGCGACATCAGCAGGATACTGAGTTGAGCGCCAGGATCTTTGCGCGATGGCATTGGATGGATATGGAGATCAAATGATAATGATTGAATGACTAGCATAAGGAGGCAGAATACCCAGGAGTTATCAGGGAAGGATTGAAAGATGGTTTTGTAAAGGTTCGAATATAATATATCGCTTTGGGTCAGTCAGCGAGGGCGTAATAGGCTGTGATATGCTTGATGTAAAGATATATTTTTGAATTGAATGAAATTTCATTCAATGTTATTTAGGTATCTATGTACAAAGGCTGTATCCTCTGATGTTAGCCAGATAACAAGACGGTATAAGTCCAATTGATACCCAGTAGGCAATCGAAGACCCTGCCAGCGTGAATTGATGTATACAGGACAATATCATGCTAAAGAGAGGGACCTATCGGTTCCTCAGCATATTGCAATTACCGCAAAAGCGTGTGACTACTATATAGTATGCGATATGAACCAATCTATAGTAGGATTGTTGCGAATTAATTGAGCCGGATTTCACTAAGCGAATACTTTAGGGATTAAACTCGACCTTATGTTTCCTAGTGAACTGGGATTGAGCACACTACTACCCCTCCTAAAGCTTAACTGACATGGTTCCTCATTAAGACGAAAGCCTTTGCACAACTAGCAAACATGGTTGCATACCTTCTTCGCAGGCCTTTTTATCAAAATTGCAACTGCTAGCCTCTTGCATCACTGCTTTTTCTAGGATTATTACTCTTAACAAAAAAGCAGATTTCCTGTCACCAGTATCTCAGGACCGACGTTGTATGTGGGTTACAAGCTTTTTGAAATATGTACTTTCTTGAGATTTTTTTCTTATTCTAGAATGGATATGTTCTATCCCCCCCCCTTCTCTTGTCCTCTTTGACTCCAGTGGCAGCTAATAATATACATAGCACAAACAGTAGCAAAATGAACATATATGGTCTTTTTATGTCCTGGTGTTTTTTTGAGCTAACTTCATGCCTCGTCTTCTGAACCAGATCCTGACTTGTTTACTGCAGGCTTGTTCCCAAGACCTCTTACATCGATGTTGTCTTCCCCGTATGAGCTGGTTGGTGATCTCAATTTCATTTGAGTTTTGTTACCTTTCAACTGCAAGATTATTATGAGCTGAGCTTTCTGTCTTCCTCTATTCAATCGCTCTGTTCACTTCCAGGAAGCGCACTCTTCCTTATCCCTCTCCTCCACGTACGCTCTTGCCCAGCCTCTGATGCCACTTGGGTAAAATCTCAAGCTGTAAACTGCTCTTGTTCGGTCATGAGAACCTCACGATCAACATACAGGAATAATGCGGCTGAACGCTAGTCTTTGGAGCCCCCATTATTTGAGGTTGTAAAGTAGTTGAGGGCAGCACGTGCTAAGATATACCCAGGGTTTGTGAAGTAGCCTGAGATAACTTCGCGAGAAAGACAAGCGTGACCAGTCATACACATTGCGGCTACGTATAATGATAGGTTAGGGTGGGCGTTAGGGAACGATAGATTTTTCGTGGAAGTCCGAATGGCGATTAAGCAGTAAAGAGCATATTGTATTGCTTTTTTAAAAATAAGAAATAAGAAATAAGAAGCAGAAAGACAACAGGAAGACTCCACGATGCAAATAAAGAAAAGCAATTCAAGATTAGTTAAACAGAGAAAAAAACTTCCTGGTAGCTCCAAGTGTGAATCAGAGCTCATCGATATCAACAAGTGGCCTTTGTGACACTCAGCTGGAAACCATTAGTCCAAAGAAATTCGCACTGCAACAGTCGCATCACATTATGAATCTCCGAGTTTATCTCTCGACTTGCAACTAGTGAAGTGTCACGCCTGACTGCACAACACAGAATAGCAAGTATAATACACATTATCCTCCAACCCTCTCCACGAATCAAATCGATCCCACACTCGCGCAATGTGCCAGCAGCACTTCAAGTATGGTTCTGGCTGTAAGCACAGAGTCAAGAGCACGTTCGAAGCGTGCAAGGCGAGGTCTGCCGTAGGACGATTCTTTACAAGCGAGCTCTGCCTAGATGAAGCCTGCACTGGCTACGTCAAAGGGGGTTGTCCCGAGTGCGTTGAAGAAGATGAAATAATGAGCCATGCCCACCGAGTGTGCCAGCTCCTATTCGGGCTGAAACCTGGAAGAGGTGGGCGGAAACGAGGGCGTTCTTCCTGAGTAGGACTAGCTAGTCAGGTGAACGAAGCAGAACAGAAGTTACGTCGTTTAGTGAACATAACTACAAAGATATCAAGTCTGAAACTGGAAACTTCTTAGCTAAGGACAAAAGAAGAGTTACTTTCTATCATAAGGAATTAGATGGATAGATGATATAGAAATCTCGCATTGAACTATCCGGGTTTATATTCGCTATACCGTACCACTTGGTATCAACCCATTGAGAGCCGCCTCAGTAATCAGGTGTATATATCATCCGTCAACGCATTTAGGGACAATCCCTCTTTGGCGAAATCAACACCGTCCATAAACAACAACGGCATCTCGACCAGAGTCCCCTTGACCCTACTCAAGGTATTCTTCAACTCCGCCACGCCGCCGGGGAATTCGTCTTTCACCACATGCCCATACTCGTACTTCGCGGGGATCTTCTCCTCGTCGTCCTTCTTACTGGGGCTCACAAAATTCGCCGAGAAGAATTCCTCGTAATCGTCCCAGTTCCTGACGTTATCCGCAGGTACGCAATGGAAAGCCTTGGTGAACACCTCAGTGTTGATCGCCGCCGTTGTTGTCCAAAGCTCGTCGAATTCGTCAGAGAGTACATCTTGAACCAGAAGGTCCGCTCGCGAGCCCCAATCATACGCGTTTGGCTCTTTGTCAAGGGGAAGAAAGTTAGCATCTGGTCTCCTAGGGTCCTGGTCCAGGAGAAGTCCAAGATGCTTCCGGAAAAGCTGGCGACGGAGAGATGTAGCAAACTGAGAGGCTTGATAGGGCTCGTGGTTCATCTCAGAGTCAACGGGGTTTGGGTCTTGAATGATTACCGCGATCTCAGAATCGTGATCTCCAAGCTGGGATCTATCGTTCAGGTTCGCGGAGCCGCAGATTACTACGCGATCATCGGCTATAAGAACCTTTGAGTGGATGTAGAGTTCTAGAAAGTTAGCTACAGCTCAAATGGTTGGGATTTATGATTCACCTTCGCTGATGTATGCATCGAACTCAGCTTCTTCTGTTCCGGACCACGGGATATCCTCGATAGACGGTCCGTTATCCATATAGCACAAGCTCACGCTGTCAAACTTGCTTCCATCATTGACCTGTGCCCCTGCATCCTGATATTGCTCATATGCGGGGTTTGATCGACCATAGTAAGCACCTGTACCCTCTCCTCGTCCATCGTAGCCTGCACCAACCATATCGTCATGCTCTCTTCGAGCGCCTTCGTAGTGAACTCCACTGGATTCCTGGACCTGTGATAACGCGCCCCCGGCATTGATCCTGTCGTAGTTTCTCAGATTGTAAAATCGAATGTACTGCTTTGAGTTTGGAACGCCAGCTTTTTCGATAGCCTCCATGATGCTGTGTCCACCTCTACAAATACTTTGATATTGATATTCCATGATTGCCCGAGTCCCCAGGCTATCATCGGCGTGGAGGTCTCCAGCAAACGCGGGAACTGCTGGCATACAGACAATGACTTTGTATTTCTCGCCGTTCTGATAGGCTCGGACAACTCGCTCAACGATTGCGGCACCAATTTGATTTCGTACTGGACGTTGCTCGTCGCCGGTGGCTGTGATGAAAAATTGATTTTCTATATAAATAAAGTGCTGGCTATTTTTGATCGTATCAATATATGCATTTTGGATAGAATGCTTTCTTTCAGTCAGCTTCACGAACATTCTTGGGGTAAATTATTGACATACCTCTTTGGGAACACCGTTACTCCATTGCGCGCAGCTTCGTAGAAGCTGGATAGAAGTTCCAGCATTCGATTGCCTGCCGCCAGAGCTTTCACCATGTCTACTGCGGAATCTATCGAAAATGCTTCCACCGCCACCGGGAAGATGGAAGCGATGGGTAGGCTCCCCGGCATCTTCACTGAATTCAGTAGCGGAACTCTGTTCATCCGCAGCACCAGGGCCATTTACATTCATCCCGTTTTCCTGATAATACCCCTCGGGAATCTCAGTGGCGCTGAATGTTAGACTTGTGTATCTAGAATCTTCTCTCACTTCATATTTCTCGTTGTAAACAAAGTTCCACCGCTGAACGAAATGCGCTTTCAGGTCATCCACGATTGGGCCTCGCAAACAAATGCTGATATCAGACCAGCCCATACGCCCATTCCTGGTACGATCGAGCTTATTGTTCTCCCAGTTAGCGACGTCTTCAAAGTCGTAGACGCGTGCATTGTTGAAGTCCTGGCCAGGGAACAAAGCATTGCTGATGTCAGTCGGGTGTGCATCCGCCAGAGGATGCGAATTTGTGTCCCAACGACCGAAACAAAGATCGAGACCTCCCATGAATGCAATTCTACCATCAACGAGGCAGAGCTTCTCATGATGGGCCCAGTAGAGTACGACATCTCGGTGTACTCCGTACAGGGTTTTGAAAGTGTCCTCAGGAACATCAGCAAGCTGAAGTGACGTCGAGGAGAAGTTTTGGAAGTATTGCAGTATCCCAGAGTGGATGACTTGGCCATCCGGAACGTGATCTGGATGTCGGAACACCGCAATATTTGGATGAAGCTGAAGTGCCTTCTTGGTATGATCCGAGCTCACTGTTCGTCTTTAGCGAGGCCACGAAAATGCGAGCTGGAAACCTCACATGTCAATATCAGCGAGACCTCCTTGTAGATGATGACATTGACCTTCACTCCTCGTTCCGCGGCAGCGATCAACATCCGATCGATTCGGTAGTCCTCGTTCTCGGTGGGAGGGCGTCTGAGATACAGTTCTCCTTGAAGTCAGCTGACTGCCTCCCATCGATGACTGTCGAACTTACCGGGGCTCAACCACCAGTCTAGAATCCATATGGAGTCTCGTGCTTCTTCAATCGCCACAGAAACTGCCCACATATAGCTACAGCCGTCGACAAACCACTTCGCTTCATTGTTATGTCTGGGTGGCGCGAAACTGCTGAAGCGATTCCGTGTACTTGGGCTCTGGAATTCAGAACTCGTGGCATTTTGGGCAAGGGGAGCTGCTTCATCCTCACCGCCGATTTCCTCGACTTTGTCCTTGATGTCCGAGGCGAAGCTTTCAAAGGTGTTCTTCGCATTCTCAAAAAAAGACATTGTGACTGCAATGTCTCTGGCTTGGAGGACTTGCAAGAGATAGGGCTGTAAGAGGAATTGTGCTTTCAAAGTGAAGTGAGGGTTGACTGCAGATCAGGATGTGGTATCAATCGAGTTTCATTTTTCCTTGGCCGTGAGGGGCGAAGTGATGGCGAATCAGCGATGCGGTTCGGGCAAGCCACAATAGAGGGGTAGATGTGGCTGTAAGAGTCAATAAAGGCCAGAATAGCCGAACTTTTGTAAACAATAGGGAAACTATCCATAAAGAGCTGCGGCATTTTAGCACAATTTGTTGGGCAAATTCGCTACTCTTGTGCAGTTAGGATGCAGAGACAAAGCCACTTGCCAGTTGACCTTATCCCGGGATAAGATATTACAGATCCTACACCTCCCAATAGCAACGTGCAGCGGCGAACGCCATAAACATGTTTAAGCATCAGTTGATACAGAGAAACGTTTCTATTCAGATTCATCTAGTGTTTACGTGATAAACTAGGTTCTTCTACTCTCCTGTGAATGAAACTTTCATTCATGCGCTTTTTCGAAAACTAATCAATGCATGTTCCAGTTCAACGAGTAAGCCGGCAACAAGTGCTCGTTCCGCATCCTCTTAATTTACTTTCGTCGATTGAAATGTTGCTTTCACTCTAAGAACTTCTTATAATTTCATTTGTATAAATGTCAGACGTATAAAACATACATGACTTAAGAAAAGAAGCATATGATGCAGTCTGGAGATAGTCAACAAACTCAATATTGTTTGCTGATGCTTGGAATTTATTGGCACATACGGCAAAGGTCGAATGGCCGAGACTGACAACGCAACGATCTCGTTCGGCCAGCTAAAAAGGCTTCTTGTCGGAGAGCAGTATTGTACACTACAAGGAGTGCAAATGATAAAAGATTCATATCTGAAAGAAAGGATTTAATACTACAAATTCATTCGAAAGTTTTCATCTTGTCTTAAACAGAGTTCTAAAATGATCGTCGCCTCATTAACCCATCCACGTAGTCGATTGCAGCTTCCATACAATGTATATCGCTCCTCTCACCTACTCCTTCTTTGCCTTACCCTTGCCCTTCTTCGGCACCCTCACCCACCAATACAACGCCACGGCCGCAAAAGAGTTGAACAAGATGTACGCCCACATGATCCCGAAATTTCTCCAACGATGATCATAGCTACTGCTCAGCGTATCCAGAAACTGATTCGTGTTATCCAGCCCACAGTACAAGCACTCGCCATCGGCATCGGGATTCTCCACATACCCGCCTTTAAGCCGCTCACTGATCCAGGTCTGCATGTACGCGCCACATGTCTGGCCGGCGGGGGGCATGAAGCGGCGCAACTCGGTAGCCGAGCAGACGACGCGTGTGTTGGCAAGCCCGACGGACAGCATCCCATCGACGAGGTAAGTAAATGGCGAAACGCGGTACATGAAAATCCAAAAGCGGGGGAAGACGTCCGGGCTAGCGAGAACACCGCAAAAGACGAGCGTTAAGCTAAACATCAAGTTGGCGATGTTGCCGCCCGTCTCGGCCGTCTCGATGGCGGCAATAACCATCGTGGTAAAGGTCGAAGTGAAGAGCAGGAAGGTCCAAATAAAGAGAAACATTAGGCCACCTCGCTCCGTCACAGCGTCGGTCGGCTCGGCGTTGCGGTATAGTCCGATGGGGTAATACCAGCAGAAAAATATGATTACGGCCATGAGTGAGTTCCATGGCAGCTCGACGACGAGGTTCGATACTATAAAGGCTTTCCACGAGTATGTCTTCGATGGGCGCTCGCGCGCCTCGTACAAGGACCTCTGAGTCACAAAGTGCGGCATGATTTGCTGCACTAACTGCCCAAAGATGGTAAAGAGCATGAAGATGCTGAACATCTGGTTCTGCATCTCCTGCTCTGACGTACCCGCGTCGTAGAATGAGAAACCGATGAAAAGCGAGGCAGCTGTGCACAACACGACCTTGCTGTAGATGTAGGACGGTGTGCGCCAGTACTGCTGGAATACCCGCTTCTGCACCTCAATCATCTGCGACAGCAACGGCGCTGCAAATTCCTGGAAGGAGGCCTTTTCATCAGAACTAAGCGCCATATTCGTCTTGTGCGGCAGCTCAGCCTTAAGACGATCCAACTCCCGGTGTACTTCCGCGTACTCAGGAGATGCGCGCCAGGCCTCGTGCCAGTCGATATCGGTTTTCGAGCCGGGTGCTGCACCGATGACTTCGAGCATCCATTCGGCTGGATTGGCGCCTGGCGGGCATGTAAGCCCCGATATACGTGAGAAATACGAGGTAAGGACGTTTGAGCCTTTGCCAACCTCGCCGAAATACACGGTCCGGCCTCCTTTTGCGAGGAACAGGAGACGGTCGAATCGCTGGAAAAGCATAGCTGAGGGTTGATGAATCTAACGCCTTTAGATATGCCCATGCGTTGCGCGAAGCGTGAGGCAGAGTACTTACAGTGCAGAGAATGGCCTGTCCGTGCTTAGTAAGTTTCTCCATCAAGTCACAAATGGCCCAGGATGTCTGAGAGTCGAGTCCGGATGTCGGTTCGTCCAGGAAGAGGAGCAATTCGGGTTTGGCAGCCAATTCAACTCCGATTGTGAGGCGTTTCCGTTGTTCCACGTTGAGGCCTGATTAGTCTATTAGCGTTTTCGCACTCCAAAAATCAGATCGATCATGTACCTTCTCCAGGAACACCGACGACAGCATCAGCGTACTCCTCCATGTCGAGCAGTTTGATAACCTCGTCCACGTAGTCCAGCTTCTCCTGGCGCGGGATAGCAGCAGGTTGTCTGAGTAGCGCGCTAAAGTTGAGAGCCTCACGAACAGTCGAGGTCGACAAATGGAGATCTTGCTGTTGCACATATCCCGTCTTGCGTTGAAACGACCCGTCGCGCTCCCTGCCGTCAACGAGCATCCCACCCGAGATGACACCCATCGTGGTTCTTGTCGCTAGAACATCTAATAGGGTGGTTTTGCCAGCACCCGAGACGCCCATGAGCGCTGTCAATGTTCCGGGCTTGACCCATCCATCAACGTGGTCCAAGATGCGGCGTGGTTCGCCTTTGATGTTGATGTCGTAACAGACATCTTCCCAATGAAAGATAGCAGTTTGCTTCTTGAGAATATTGGACACATCGACATTTGTGGAGCTCTTACCCACCTTCTCACTCCCCGCACTTCCACTTTCGACATCGCTGACTCGACTTTTGAGAACCGCAGGCTTGTGTCCGCGACGAAAAAGCAGAACTTCTCCTTTGGACTTCTTGGCCGTGATGTATTCGGTGGCGAACAGGTGCACGGCGCAGAAACCCACGAGAAAGGCCCAGAGGATCCCGAAGTTCCTCCACTTGTGCGAAGCGTAGTACTGATAGGATTTTCCGATATAATCCTGGCCCCTTACAACGTTGGAGCCCGGGATGGCACCCACAGCAGAGCAAACCTGATTCGTCGGCAACAGATTCTCATACCCATCTCCGCTAGGGACGAAGGAGGTAGGCAAACACGTGTAGTTCCGTCCGACAAACTCATTTATCATCAGAGCCTCGAAGCCATACGCGACGGGGTCAATGTAATTTATCCAACGTGACCAGCCGCGCATATTAGGCACGGGTAGCGCAAAGCCCGTGTAAATGACGATTGCAAGAATCAGAACTGCTGTGGGAGCCATCGCTTGGGACAGAGTTCTCGACAACGAGCCAATGCTTCGGAAGAGCATGGACATGACCATGGTTAGCATAAACGAGATCAGAACGAAGAAGAAGAAATTGCCGGCTTGTCGGTTGAGGTTGACCATGAAATATAGCGTCAGATTGAACGTGATCGCATTCAAGATCTTGTACGGCATGTCTGTCAGCATCGAGGCGATCGCCTCGCATGATGGGTGGTACAGGGCGTATCGGGAGTGTTTCTCGACAATCGGACGTTGCGCGTAGAGCGTCAAAATCTGTTTGTTCCGTTGTGAGCGATATTCCTATCCGGACTCGATTCAGGTTGACCTACCTCAAGAGCACTACCGAAAGCGTTCAGAAGAACGGCGAAGAACAAGATGGCGCTTCTAGAGTAAAACGAGTCTGTAGTGGAGTCCAAGTTGTAAAAGCAGCTGCTGATGACCAGAGCCATGAGAAAATTACCGAAAAGTTGCGTAAAGGTCAAGCTAGGATCTCCCTTTAAACGCCAGAACCCTCGGCGCAAACAGAGCTTGACTTGGCCAGCGTAAGACAAAGTGTATGGACTGGACACATGCTGATGCTTGGACTGCTGAGCGCGACGGGACTCCTTGAACTCCTTCAGGTACTGCCCGTGGAACTGGTACTTCTGGTAGTAGCTATCCACTTCTTTGACGAGTGCGGCGCGGTCAGCGCTATTCTTCCACGCCAGTGCGAATTCCTCTGATGTGCGTGGCACTTTGTTCTCGAAGCCTTCTCTGACAACTCGCTCCAGAGGGCTGGTCATGGAAGTCAGGAAGTCGGCAGTTGTCTGGCGATCCGGGCAGATGAATCCGAGGTTCTCAAAGTAAGCCTGGGCCTCTGTGCATCGTCCGAAGTAGATCTGGCGCCCTTCGTATAGTACTAGAACTTTGTCAAAGACGTCGTAAGCACTTTGCGGTGCTTGGTAGATAGCTACGCATGCTGTGGAGCCAAGAAGCTCTGTTGACATCCGCAGGGTTTTGACGAATTCAACGGCGTTGGCGCTGTCCAACCCTCTCGTGCTGTTGTCCCAGCACTGGAGTGGAGCGCCGCTAAGCGCGGCTTCGGCAATTGTGGTACGCTTCCGCTCACCACCACTAGATTTCGGTCAGCATCACAATGTGTTTCAACAGTGTCGTCATGATCTTGCTCACTCTGCATCTGGAAGACGCAGGCCGAAAACATATTCACGTCTGAAAAGATTGCGTTCTTACCTGACACCTCTGATGAAGTCGTTGCCTACAAACGTATTGATCGTGTGGCTGATACCGAAACTCGCCATCATCACATCCCGCTGGTACCGCGCGAAGTCGTCTCGCGAAATGCCACCTGGAATGTATCGTGGTGCTCTCGCAATAGCCGCGAACTCGAGCGTCTGTCCAACCGTAAGCATGGGGAAGTGCACGTCGACCTCGGCCGTGTAAATAGCCTCGCCGCGGAAATCCTTGTGCATCTCCTCAGGCGAGATGCCCTGGTAGTTGATCTGCGACTTCGCGTCGATGAAGAAGCCGTTTGTCTCGCCGGCCACGGTCTTGAGAAACGTCGAGCAGCCACTGTGGGAATAATTAGCCGAGGACCTCTATGTTCGTACAAATTGCGCTGGTTTGGGAGGAAGCGCGATGGAAGGAGAGTCCGGTACTCTTGTGTGGGTGAGATAGTTGTGTAACGCCATGCTAGCCCTCCACGATCCACTGCGGTGGACGACGCGTCTTCGGTTCCTTTGAATCCACCCACATTCATGATTACCTTTCGTGATCCTGTTGTGCTCCCTTACCCTTGTTCTGAGTTCCTCTCCGAACTATATCCGTAGTTGACTCGCATGTGAACAAAAACTTGGCTTACCTTCCCGGCGGCCCCAGCACGACAAGCATCTCCCCATGATGAACCAAACCATCGAGATCCTGCAGAATCTCAATTTTCCTTTTCTCTTCCCTCCCAAGCAGCTTCTTCACAGCGCCTAGAACCTCGAATGCCACATTTCCAACGCTCTTCTGGTAGTCGGTCGCCGAGCCGAACCCGTATACGCTGAGATCTTTGAACGCGAAACCCGCAGTTCGCTGTTTCCACTTCTCCGGGTCCCGCGCCTGCAGACTCACCAGCGACTTGACGAACGCCCGCGGGCTGAAATTCTCAGAGTGAGGGTTGAGTCGTGAGTCAGGCGGCGACGTGAAGGGGTTCTCGGTACGTGTGCTCTGCTGGGAGTGCGAAGTGAACTTGCGCGCGAGCTGGTGCACTTCTTCATCGCGACGCTTGGCCTCAGCTTTCTCGAGGCTTTGTTTGCCATTTTGATTGAGTGCTCCACCCTTCTCAATGTCAATCTTTTCGTTGGAGGTGGCGTCGGCGGAGGATGAGGAGCTGATGGAAAGCTCAAGCTCGGGTATGTGATTGGTGGGGCCCGTGCCCTGCCGCGCAGAGGTGCGATCGTTGTTGGTCACGAGATTGCCTAAAAACGTGCGATTATGTTAGTGAGAGGCATGAAGACTTGATGGTGAAAGGATATGGGGGGGGGTTAAGCTACCAACGACCGACATGGTGGCGGTTGAGGAACGAGGTTTTTCAATCCACTTGAATGCTCGATTTCAGGGTTGAGTTCATGAGTTAGAGTGGGACCAGGCTGGCGAGAATTGAAGCAGTGTAGTTGGTGTTGATCTAACCTGCAGGCACCGCCATCAACAGCCCGGTTTTGCTGTTCCGTTCGAAGGTGCGTGGGTGAAGAAAGCAAGGCTCAAGAAGAGAGATAAAGGGGAGGGGGAGAAGTCGGTCTAATTTAACAGAACTAAACAGCTACAATGTACTGTAGTGTAGAGCGATTGGCATCAAAGCAAAGATGGGATGACATAACCCACGCCCCCACACGACCCTCAGTCTCTTGTCTTATTCTTATTTCATTGCTCTACGCGAACACGAATACTGCAACACGAGCCTCCCCCTCCCCCGTATTTACTAGTGGGGAGGTACAACGGGTAAATATAATAGCCTGCTAATTGCAGGGGACTAGTGGAGTATGTTAAACCTTAAAGGAACATTCCTACGTCTCTTGGTTATTGGCGAATCTACAGAGTGGATGAATTTCAACATTGATATCTTCTAGCTTTGAAGTTCCAACCCACTGCTCCAGCTTTTCATGAATTCATAGTATCCGGGAGGTTGGATGAGGCTCTGGGCCTAGAGTTCTCTCAGTACATATATCACTGCCTGGTCGAGCTAAGCTTCATATGAGTCCTGACCCTCATTGTCTTTTCGACCGTCACCACCAAAATAGAGAGTAAGCAACAATTACATCACTGTGTCTCGGACTAACGCAAACACCATGTTAGCGGACTTTCCAGGGTGGTTGACTGTGTAAAGGACATTCGCCAGCTTAAATACTATGGTACACTTTTATGCAGAATTCCCATGACTACAGGGGGCTTGAACACGGATCTTCATACGGGAATCACATGGGTTCACCGCTAAGCTCACCGCGCCAAATAGAGGAAAGTGCAAATAATGTTAGGTCTGTGATGTTTTGCCAGGCTTTCTCATGTACTGCGCGTGTATCAATCATAGAATGATGTCGCTAAAATTCGACATTCCAAGGACTGCGGAGTTACTTCTACAGCTAAGGCGATTGAGAAAGTGCACAGACGCTTGCCAATCACGTATCTCAACGATAGGCTCGGTACACGGTGCATTGAGAAGAGAAAAGTTGGAAAGGATTTCGGTACCTATCGTGTATTCCTGCGCCTCGCGCAAGCGCGGGGGAGCGCCACCTTTTGTGCCAGCATAGAGTTAAAGGGGGGCATATTGTAGGACATGCTGATTGGTTGCAGACGTACTCCGTAGTGGTAAATACCAGACAGTACTCAAAAGTATATTCGAATTCTACAAATCGGCCTGCACTATACTGCAAAGCCTCTCATTTCTGGCGTACAGTCGGCACGTACATAGTATTACCAAGTAGCAGAGTATTCTGTCTTTGGCGTGCAATGGAGTAGTGTCTGGATCAATCTACGGTGATTTACCTAAACATAGCCCTCTGTACCTATCTACGCTTCCAACTCTTATAGACGTACATTACACACTCGGTAAATGTTTAGAGGAGGTCAGCAATATCTGCCATGTGTATCCACATTCTGCACTCCCAATTTTGCTCTTCTCCTCGTGAGTACTGTGGATCAAGGAATTTCTATTCCGTAACTAAGTTCCTTAGTACTGGGGAGAGAAGAATATTCTCTGATGGAGTGGTCGAATCGCGAAAAGCTAATGAGCTCGGAAGACTGAGTTGCCGGACGGGTAGGATCTCCAGGTGCGAGTTACTGTGTAAGCCCCTTGGACCATCGACTGCCCTTCCCATGGTGCAAAAGCTCAGATTCTCGCCTCTGCCATGGCCAGAAATTCAATCTATGTAGAGGCTCATCAGCCAACGACAATACTTTTTGGTGGATCTCTAGAATTGTGCCCAGGCTTGACACTACACTCGGGGCTGGGGGGCCGGGGGGCGGGGGGCGAGAGGCGAGAGGCGAGAGGCGGAGAGAAAGGAAGTACTCGTGCGGAGAGTACAGCCTCAAGCTGAGAACGTCGTGCGTGCAGCGAATCAAAACACCATCAGAGTTCTGCCGCTCGCTGACATCGTGCATCAGTACGAAAAGTCCGAGCCAGGCGCAGACATTCCCGTGAAGTTGAGGCTTTTCCGCTATCCGAGCCCTCCGCTTTGAGGCTTAAGCGACTTGGCCACGAGTACTCGTATTCGACACGAGAAACCGGGAACTAGGCCGCCCGGCTACGTGGCGAATCACGAGGCAGTCTTGTTGCGGGTCGGCCCTCATGTGTTTACGTGGCGGAGAGGTGGGTACTGGGGCTGTGAAGAAGAGTGGGGAGAGTCTACTAAGTAGATGAGTAGTTTGTACATAGTCAGGTAAAGCTTGCTGAGGAGCATGCCTTACATAACGGTATGGTGAAACTTAATGGAGACTATCCAAGCATGTTGTGCAGTGCATTCAAATGTTAAATTCCTCGGCGGGGGCAAAGGTGAACGGATTAACACGTTTACTGGGGTTAAATATACTTCGTACAAGTACTTTAGTGCCGAAGTCCCTTCCCCAGTGTAAACGGATAACTTTCGGTCGTGACAAAAGCTTAAGATATCAAATCTAAGGATATCGCAAGTATCATCGTTATCCTCTGTATCTGCTACTTATCAAATGACAGACTCCGGTCGGCAATTGCCAATGACTCCAGTTTCACAAATTACCGTATGACTGGAAATTGCAAGCCTCTCACACTTGGGTCATTTGTCGCCGTGTGCTGCGTGATAGCTTGCAGTACTACAGCGGTCCGTGCCTAGCAACTACTACAGAACCAAACTTGGAGATTGTTGCTCCCGCTGCCGAGATAATAAATCTGTACCAAAAATATAATGGACGTTGTCATCAGGTATGGTACAAAAAAGCAGGTCGCGATAGTCCTTATGTTCAGTGAGCTGCAAATTCACTTGAATAGTACAGAGGCCACCATCACTATGCACAGAACATTCCTTACGGACTCAGGTTTGGAAGATCCAGCTGGCTTGATCCCCCCGAGCTTTAACAAGGTTTCTTTTACTCGAATCATACGCCTGTTCAACGAGAAAGCTTCGGCTAGATCGCCGAGTAGGCTAGGGATTTATGCTTAGACTTATAGATTCGCGTTTCGATACCATAGAAAGATCCAATTAGACATATCTCATTCGCAGTAATTCAACATGAGAATTGCTCTCATATTCGTTGTTTCGGGGTGTCGAAACCGCCTGCTGTTGATAGGCTGATCAGTGCACTTTTACTCCAAAGTCTTCGACTGGTTTCGCTTGCTCTGCATGCCTTTTAATCAATTAGAATTCCTACTTGTCAGTGGATTTCTTCTGTCTTGGTTTTGGTCCATGATACCCGAGAAAAAGTCGGAGGTATTCCCTCTTTCAAAATTTTGGCAGATAACCAGGGATCGAAATTTACTGATAAGTACTCCACTATCCGGGAGAATAGCCACTCGGAGTGGAGTATTCGATTTGAGCTATCTAATAGACTTTGAAAAGCACTTTGGAGTTCAATTCTCTAAAGCTTATTAGATTGCAATCCCCATCATTTCTGGGCTATACAGTGTTACTGTGGTACAGCGCCTAACCTTTAGCTTTCATTGATAAAAGGCCCTTCGATACTTATTTAAAATATATTATAATTTCTAATTCATTCGTAGAAATTAGTTCAAATATACTAGAAGAATTTTGTAGCAATACCTCAGTCTAGCAGCAAGCAACCTGACTCATGTGGTTACTTAGAAGAAGCAAATATGTAGATCTGCGAAATTCCATTTTGGCTCCCAAAAATACAAAATAATTTTCATATCTGAATTCTTGAGTTACTCTCCCTCTTCTACTTCATACTACCTTTTTTTCAGTGGGCTGCATATCTATTGCGTGGACTCTGACTTATTTATAACTCACCTCCCCTTAGAAATCAAACGTCCACATGTGCAGCCTAGCGAAAAAAGGGAGTACTTACAAAGTAAATGGCTATATTCCCCTTGCTTATAGGGTGCTGATCAGTGGGTCTTGGCCCATGGTGTCTGCGAGAATAAAAAAGGGAGTAGGAGTACGGCCTCTGTAGCAATCAGGTAACTCGCACAAGATAAGTATGGAAGAAAGTTTGTATCGGTGAGGACGTAGGGTATAAATTGTGTGTCCGTAATGTCGAGGTGAGTCACATTATAGCCACGTGACCTCATTTACATCCCAGGATTGGCGCGATCAAGAGTAGATAGCAGTTTCCGGTCCAAGTACAGCTAAACCAGACGGAAGCGATACTACGCACTACAACGCACCAACCGCAAATATGGAACTTTCTGTGATACCAAAGCATCTATTAAATAACATGTTTTTAGATCCCTCACTGGCTTGCTTAAGTTGAAGCTGCGAGAGACTCCCGCATCAGTTTCTGGCTGTAAAGCAAATTTACTTGTCGGAAAATAGTTATCAGCCCATATGTATTATGCCGAACGTCCAAAATCAGAATCGGCTTACGCATAGGAGTAGAGAAACGAGTCTTGCACTGCTTCTCATTCACCGTGGAGCAACATTCCTACAAGATCTTATACCTCTGTTCGATGTTTCCTGACTATTTCCGTAGGTCTTTTCTCGAGACACTTCTCTGCCCATCGAGAACTGCCGTTTTTCAAATCCGGCTTATATGTTCCAAGGTTTTGAGCTTTGGCCAAAGCTCATCTGGACACCGCAATATATATTCCTTGATGTTTTTATCAAATCATTCGGTTTCCATCTGATACCGTTCCTTCGCAATCTCTTTCATATGGCTTTCAAGACGTGCTAGATAATTACGAACATGCTCAAGTCACTCTCGTACGGTGTATTGCTTGTCCATAGACTCGTCATCACGGTGTGCATAATATCAAGTCTCTTGAAACTCTACCCAGTTCCTGGGTACGAGGTGCCTATATGTCACTCGTCAGCTTTATTGTGATTCCGATGATGCTGCTGCAATTACCTCACGGTACGTTCCAAGAAGATCACTGGGCTCTTGTAATGTAAAGCTTATACCACAGGCAGAAATAAGTAAGGTAATTCAGTCCTAGAGCTATTCGTTTTCGGTATTGTCTACGATGAGTCTCGCATCTATTGGTGCCCATGCTAGTTCTATTAAACTCGAATTTATTCCAATGGGAACAGCGGGTAGAAAAATTATGTCACAGAGTTCCAGTATCAATGGATCTAATTTAAATTTTTGGAAATAATGTAATCTCAGGTCCTTAGTTCTGATATGGGTAGGTAGTGAGGAAATTAGCATCTTACAATTCATTTTACTATCTTTATACCTAGATCGTTGTTTCTCTGAAGACCGTGTTTGGTCGCGCGTGAAATGAAGTCTCTGGCCAGATAATGTAAAGATTTTCGGCATTCTTCATTATGTCTCAAATAAGCTCGTATTCGCCATTACGAAAAAGCTTGCTTTTCGTTATAATAATTGTGATTTCGAACTTGCCTTTTGAAAAACGTTTGTAGATAGTATAAGATACTGATGTGTAATCGGTGCGCATCTATTTACTACTGTAGCCGTCATCATTTCTATCTCGCGGGTGACTATCCTGACTACAAAATTTTGATACATGACCAATTGTCGCAATAACGACAATGAGGACGAGCGAGAGGATAGGGTGGATTTATTTCAGATTGCAAATATATTTCGAGCGCTTGGAGCGAAACCCAAAAGAAGCGCGAACGTTTTTGCCAGGAATTTAGCGAGGATTGACACGAAAGAGTCTGACCTGAAGCGTGTCAGACTCAGAGTATCCTAGGTTGAAAGTTGAGGTTTCTGACAACCTGACTTGGCCAATCAGTAGCCATACCTGTATCTACATGAATGGGTCTCAAAAGAATTTCGGGATCCTTTGACCTTAAGTAACATTTGCTCCATCAAACATCAGTTGCGGACCGGCGAAACTCTTTTAAGATTTGATATATTAGGCACGGGAAAATTAGTGTAAGATCAACCTTCGAGAGGCTTTTCTACTATAGGGTATTTGTCTACAAGCACATAGAGAATTTGTCAAGACCAAGAAGCGTCGAGGTTCTCAGTCTGTCAACAATTAGCCGAAAAAAGGGGTAGCCCCACTCGTCTAATTCTAGCGCCATTACATCATGAAGCGCATCTTCCAATTGCTCCCGTTTGGTATGAGCAGCGATAACAAGTCAAGTACTCCGCAACATACCCATACGATCAGGATGGCAGCCGCCAATATCTTTGAGACCAGCCGCCTAGCGAACATAACGCGTAATGATGCTCTTCTCGAAACTCTGGGGGTAAACCAGCAAGCCAAGGTCATTATCAGCGAATCAAAGACATTACAGAAAGCAGGGCCACCGAAGAAGAAAAGCAGGATTGAAGTACATAATGCGAATATGAAATCTTCGAGGTCATCCGTGAGAATAGCGTCTGCTTCTTCGCGACCAACATATGATGAATATACATTATCGAGGGTTTCATCATCAGCCACGAAAAGACCCAAGCCGGGAACCAGCAAGGCGCGAACATCTGCGAAGAAGGCCGAAAAAACGACATACGGGGATACAAATATCAAAAATCTGGAGGAGTTACAAGACTGTTGGGCATCCTGGAAACCTGCAGCCCTTGCGCCAATTCGCGATGAAGCCGGAGTTTTCCACTTCGAATCCCATCCAGAATTCACGCCTAACAGATCCCCCGAGGAGGTGATCCGTGAGGGTTGTTTTGGCGGGACATATTTTCGCTCGTTATACTCAAGAAAGTTGGAAACGACTATATCTGGGGACTATAAGGAGTTACCGGATTCATGGACGGAAGGGCTCGATCACGAGACGTATCTCACTTCTGCTATTTATGACCCCGACATCAACAAATTCAAAGTCGCTTGCGGGCAGTCGATCGAAGAATGGGAGCTGGCTGGCTGGATAAACCACTCGTATGACGTGCGGGGTTGGTTCCAATGGTATTGCCGCTTCTATCTGGGCAGGCGATGTGAGGATGATGGGAGGCAGATCTCGCGGTGGAAGAAATGTGTTGGCGCTACAGGGAGATGGAGAAAGATTTTGTTGAAGAAGTACGTGAGTGCCGGTATTCGAGAGGTCTTTGATGATGGAGAAGATGAGGATCAGCAGGAAGTCAGTCCGGTGATTCACCAGACATGCCACCACTGGGCGTTTTGTGTTACTCAAGAAGTACTCGATGCGTACTGGAAGGGGGTGGAATGAGTATATTTGCTCCAAGAGTAGACCTTTTCCTCGAAACAGATCACAATCGTCGGGGGTTCCTGAAAGACTTCAAAGATGACTTAAGGCTCAATTGTTAACTCAAAAATATCGATTTTCAGGAGGTGTGTTATTGTCTAAAATATAATTCGGCGTGTGTTGGTATAATAAATACCGTGATTGCAGAATCATCCGCGAAACTGGCACGATTCGTACTAGTTTTGCGGTTCCTCTGCAAAAGTAATACGTTATGTATTAGTATGAGAAATCAAGTGTCGGACCCACAAATCAGCAGCTGAAAGCTAGCTACATTGCACACAAGAAAGCTAATGTATTCTATGCCTCTAAGCTTGTAGTCTATTGCTTTTGATTTGAAATCCTAAACCCTTCCTCCTTTTTTTTCTTTTTTACATATAATAGATTGATGCTTAGCTATTTAGTGCGTCTTCGAATCTAGGTAAGAAAGTAAGTCTCTTACACGTACTTACATTATCATATAGCTTTTTATGGCTTTACTTTTCACTGTCCTATTCCGTAACCTCTGCACAAGCTTTAAGGATAGTCTGTCTATCTTTTCCTAAACTCGTTTCAAGCATGCTAACGACTTGCATTGTATTCACGATAGGAATTAGGCCATGCGTTATTTTCAATAACAGAGTTTGAGATTGGTTTTATTTATACATAAGCATTTATTCATACTAAAGATAAGTGGCAGTGAGTTAGATGTGTTGGAAGGAGCCATCTCACACCTGGTTACTACTCTGCTAGTACATAGAGGAGTTGCGGTTTGACCCATCCCAATTGGGTTTAGCGTATTTCTATATAAGTAGCTTTAGAGTTGCTCCTCAGCTCTTCTTCTTCAATTCAATCAATTCTACTTCTTCAATAGAACTTCAACAAGATGTAGCATGTCCGATAGTTTAACAAATGACAGGCCTCACTCTGTTTCCAAGGCTTGCTTTCATAAGGGTGAGTTTTCGCATATGGTTTAGATAAAAGCAAGAGTTGAAGCTAGCTATGTAAGAGTAGTGGTAGTAGTAGTAGTGTTGACTTACATCAAGGGGCTGCGTGCGAGGCACATGGCCCAGGGACCTCCTAGGGGGTACGGAGACGCGTTAAGCTATGGAAATATACATACGAGATTAAATCTAGATAGAAGATAGCTTGAGCTAAAGCGCGTAATTTGCGATCTTTTTTAAGAAAAGAGAACCTCTGCTAGTTAATGTGTCTATTCAAGCAAGAAAAAATAGGAGACCTGTAAGTTTCGTACGTATTGGCCACTTGTGTCGCACTATATTAGAACCTTGCAATAGCAAATCAAGGGAAAATAAGTAATGGAGAAGGCACCACTAATGTGATAGAGAAAGGCAGTGTCTAAAAGTATAAGTTTATACTGGTATCCTAATTAACATCACTATGCTAACCCTCGCCCTCAGTATTCTTATCGCCAAAACCTAGAAAATAGGCCCCTACCGCTTAGCAGATATTACAGGGTTTATTAACCTTGTAAAGTAGCAGAAAGTGATAGTTTACTTGTCTATTAATAGACGCAGATCTTGAAGTAGAAATCTATAGTTTGAAAGTACTCTTTGAAGTTACCTAGTGCTTAGAGCAAATCGTTTAGGTATTTCTTTCTTTCCGTAGAGTTGCTTACTGAGGTATATCCGAGCTCCTCTTAGCAGCTTGCCGGACCGTCGTAGTAGCTCCCTATACCTGATGGATGATTAAGTGTCTTCTATCTGTCGTAGCAGGTGTATAATTCAGCGTCTGGGCGTTTGAAATTTCTATGGTATCAGCCGTAGTCCGAAAAGCTAGCTGTGTAGAAAACTAAAAATAGTCTTTCCCTTACGCAGTCAATACCTCTGGACTCGAAAGATAGCTTTCAAACCACAAAAGCGATATGAAATACTTATTGATCATAAACTGCAAATGATTCACAAACTCACTATTGCTAACATTTCCCATTTTCATGTATATGATTAAGTAGATACTCCGAGTATTCCTTTTTCCATTGCTTTTCTCATTTGCACTATACATTAAGTATCCAAAGATCGATCTGAATGCTACGGTAGTATAAGAATTTTATCATTATAATCAAGTTTCAGGAATATACTCATAGAGTGGGTAACTACTCCCGATATTCCATCTTCGCGCCATCCCCAACATTGTCCCCCCCCCCAACCTCAACTTAAACTCAACCTAAGCCCGACGAATTTCAAATCCAGATATACCTCAAGAGTTCTTCAATTCCGCGAACCTATAGCCCGAGGTTGAGGGAAAATTTAATTCACACCCTCCTCACAATGACCTGGTTTTTTTTCCACATCTCAGATAGATCCTTCTCCCTTCTTTTTAGTACTCTTAAAATATGACATATATTTTTCTAGAATTATTTACATACTCGCTATAAAAAACACACTCCCCTTTTCCCTAATCTCATGGTTATTTTATTTATAAATGGGTTTCATCTTAACTATCTTACTTTCATCTTTTCTTCAAGCCCTACTCATCAATCAAGACGTCCAAACTTAGCATAAATCATAAAACAAGCAAGTCAACAAACCCCATCCCCCAAAACTTGTCTATACTACCTCTCGCTGCAATTTTTTCTACTCATCGTTTGATAATTTTCGTCCATCTCGCTGGTCTAGTTGCAAGGAGTTAAGGATATTAGACTTACTGAAAAGAGTATTATATACTCTTCTAACACTCACTCGCATAGTATTATTTATTAACGTAAACATGAATCTATCCCTCTCCATTTCATATTATAGAAATACGAATCAAAAATGAACAGTCTTAGCTCAGCTTGCATCTTACTCTTTAGTAGTAGAACAAGGGGCCGCGGAATACATTTCTAATTCTGCTACTCAGTACTCAGCTAAGCAATTAGGCACTTATGTGCAAGTCTAGCAGCATTACGCACCGCCGCATATCAGTATCTTGCAAATCTTCTGACATCCGCATCCGTCTTGCCAGATACGCAGACCTACTTGCCAGACCAGTCCCAAATCAAAATAAGGATCTACTCCGTCAGATATGCATTACCGACCCGCTCACAATTGCGCCAACGCCAAAATCAACTTCTAATTCAACGCTATGCCATTTTATGCAGTGCCAGCCTTTCCTGCTGAATACGATACTTCACATATAATACATGCCCCCTTCAACCGTCAAGCAACTGCCCTAAAATCAAACTCTGGATCATCGTCTCGTCAGAAATGATCCTAATCCTCTTTGGCGCAGGCGAGTCATCTACCACGGACGGCGTAGGGCCTCTCTTCCTCTTCGTACTCGCACTGCTCGAGACTGCACCAGGGGTGCCGAAGACGGCCGTTTCGGCTGCTTTCTCGTGCGTGTCGACATACAGCATGTCCCACTCTTGTTCGTCAGACAATTTTTTCCTCGCCTCTTGATAATCGACAACTTGACCGATGCGTGCTGGTCCCAGAGCACGAGCTAGAAAGGAGTATGCTTTGCGTTTGTCTTGCGTTTTGCCCTTGCCTGTGATAAGGAGGACTGACTTGCCATCGAGTAGCTTGTCTCGATTTGCGAAGACATTTTCAAGATTAGCTGCAGCAGCTGGGTAAGGCCGCAAGATGCGACTCTTGTGAGCATTTCCCAAGATCGAGGACTGCCCAGCGCACAGGAGATACGGCGACCAATCAACCAAAGAATTCTTTCCGACACAAGCTGTAATCCAGTGGCCAGATATGCAAGGCAGTCCTAATGCAAGAGCTTGCATATATTTGGCCTTGCGACTATGCTCATCGGCAATCAAGGCTGTGAATCCCACGGTTTTTGCCGAAGATGACAAGGCCAAATCTTCTGCAGGTTTGGCAGCTTCAAATAAGCTATCAAATCCATCGGGTAGAATGCGGCCACCGTTTTCGAATATGAGCTTGGTCACGTCGTCCTTTTCACGCTCATTTGACACATAGGACACGGCAAATGACATCTTTTCGAACAGACCGAGCGATCCGACACTTCTTGTCGCGGTGGGACAAGAAAGGGCAAGTGGGTCGGGACTCATATCTTTAACTATCGATTGCCGCTTCGATGATCGTGTTGGTAACACTTCCTCGACGCCTGTGACACGCTTCATAGTCCGCTTCGTCAGGGCTGAAGATGCGCCGTTTACCGGAGTTTGCACAAAATCGGCAGCTTTCGTAGCTGCCTTCGCAGCAGCTTTGGTCCTAATCTTTTGGGACTTCGAAACTGCTTTAGTAGCCGCCTTCACGAGTGGCTGCTTAGCAGTAGATGCCTCTGCAGTGAGGTCTGTATTGGGGGTAGCTTTGCCGCGAAGAGTAGTCTTGGATGCTGTGTTTGGTGTCGTAGAGGAGGTGCTTGCCGCCGTTACCTTGGTCACTCTGGAAGAGACACGGGAAAGGTTAGTGGTAGCAGCCCGCCCGGATTTCCCACGCTTCTGGGAAAGACTCTTGCCCGTAGCAGCGTTTAGCACTGGCATTCCGCCCAAAGTAATTGGGAGAGGTTTTGTGACCTCGTCAAGCATACTGACAGCATTCGGTTGAGGTATAGCGGCCGTCTCACCGCCAACTGCCTCCCTACGTTCCTCGCTCAGTAACACTCCAACTGCATCCCCAGACATATGCTCAGATAGCTCTAAAGGTGTTTCTTCAGCTCGTTCCTCGCGGGAGGTTTCACAGGCTTGGTTCATGTCGGTTGATTCTTGCGGAGTTTGGACAGGAACTTGCTCCGCAGAATCATTCATTCGACTCTCACTCTGATCGGCTGCGGTGCCGACTGGATCTTGCGCAGGTTCTACTATGCTGCTTGGGAGACTGGAGAGCGCGGATGAACTGATATTGCATACCCCCCGGCTGTCCACAGGGCTACCTGAAGTCTTTGACACATTCGAAGATGCTCGAAATTGCAGGCTAGAGGCCCTTGACGGCGGTGGCTTCGGCGAGGTTTTGTTCTTCATAGCGTTGTCAAAATCGATATCCTGAGTAAAGCCAGGTAAATTTTCCAGGAGCGAACTATTACTATCGAGCTCGCTGAAAGAGATAGAGGCAATATCTCTCAAGGGTCGTAAGCCTTCAAGGGGTGAAGTCTCTGGGACTGTATCATAATCTTTGTTGGGCGTTTGCAAGTTGCTGGACAGCTTCTGGAGTGGCAGAATTGGCTCTGGTGTTGGAGAATCCGGCCCAGAGAGACCGGGTTTCGAAAAGGGTTCTGATACTGCGGCTTCCATAGTCGGCTCCTCCTCTTCTTTAGTATCATCGTCATCTGGGGCCGGGACTTCAGCCCTAAAACTCGCGATTACTGGCACCGCTTCGCGCTCCGTCACTCTGGCATGAGGGAGCCTTTGGGAGCCGGTAGGGGTTTGTGTGGGCTGACGTGCAGTTGATGGAGCAGTATTCAATCCATTAGCTTGAGAGTCCGCAATCACGTCTCCATCCTGCGTATACCTCGCGTCGTGACCAGTACACTGCGAAATCCTTGCCTCCTGTATGCTGCCTTTCCTATGCCCAGTGGATGGCACTTCTACTGGTATGCTTGAAGGAGGCGCTGAAGATCGGGGGACAGACGAGCGAGGCACTGATGAGGACATGCGTTTGCGGCTGATAGGTGCTACCGAGGCAATTTCTCTATGTATTTGCTTATCCCGTTTTTTCTTTCGTGGGATCGACTCAATATCTGAATCGTCACCACTACCTGAAGGCTCGGACTCCACACCTACCTGTTCGCTCTGCCTCCGCTCCTGGCTCTCTTTCATAGAAACGTACGCTCGTGGCTCTGGATTCTGGAAACTCCGAGGCCTGGTATTGAATGCCGGCGCATGTCGAGCATTTCCCAAACAAGTGTTTCCCACAGAAAGAGACCGACAGAGAACATTCCGCACAGAAGACTGGAGTGGCGTTGTGTTATTGAATTTGGATGCCGGCTCATCGACATCATGCAGTGCTCCCAAGGGTGAGGAAGGTACAAATGGAGTTTGACGCTTCGGCGGAGAGCTGTAATCGTTACACACATCGGGAGAAGGACGAGAAGACGTAGGACTGGCTATATGCTGACAGATTGATGAGGGCTGCGTCGCATCAAACAACTCAAATCCTTTCATAACGCTGCCTTTCTGTTGGAACGGGTTGACTGGGGGCGCAGGTGTCTTTGGCTCGAATGAATGGTTCTTGGATTGAATCACCGGTGCATACGAAGCATCTTGAGACTGTTCCTCTACCCCATCCATTGGTTCAGATTCAGGGTTGAATTCCAAGGCAATATGTCCCGTATCATTCTCCTCGTATGTGCAGGCCGTCGACTGTGTCCGGGGATCGTGTCTATCGTAGGTCAAGAATGGTTGCTCCGCAGGCGGATCCTCGTCGTCTGGTGTAGCAGTCGACGGATTCTCAATTCCAAGGACTTCCTGAATATTGTACTGATCGTTAACCCAAGCGGGATTCTCCTGCGTCAAGGACATGGATGACTTCTGGGTTGACTCGTCCATCGCTTGCGCGCGCTCTGTCTCGAGCCTCTGATCCAAATCTGGCAGATTGTATGCCTGTCCTTCAGTCGTGAACGGTCGAAGTCTCCCTTTGCTGTCGCGGCGGTGCAGTAGTTTTGGCTGTGGAGGCACCGAGGTGTAGGGACAGCCAGGGCCGAGATTCACAGGTTGTTTTCGCGCAGTCACAAAGGGAGGTCGAGGACCCAACCGATCGGATTTCGTAGAGAGAGGTCGAGGGTTCGATTTGCCTTGCAGGTCTGCCTTGTGAATCACATCTTCGCCCGGATCAACATACCGATGGCGAGTCTCGATATCAATATCGTCTCTTCTGTCCTCGTCTTCTCCACGCCTGCCTTTGTGGTTGCTCTCGTGCTGGACTTCTTCAAGGTATCGAGTGTACAGCTTCGTCGTCGCGTAACTCGCTATGGCAGACGCGCCTAAATTCGGCTCAGGCGTGTTCGGTTGTGGATTCTGCTCCGCGGGGCTGCTCTAAAGCGAAGAAAAAGAAACATCAGTGCGCATCCTTTCCCCCAGTCCGGGTCTGAATGCCGGTGGCTAGCTGCAGGCCCCCTGCGCCAACAACAACAACAACATACAGTAGTAATGGGAAAACATACCAGGAACAGTAAGCCTTCCAGTGCTATAAACTGCTGGGTGTCATATTCCTGATTGTCACCCTCAATGGTGGCTTTTTCTTCTGCGTGGATGGTGCGGAACATCCTGTCATTGTTGCGTGAAGGGGTTTAGAGCGGAGAGCAGGTGAGTTCGTGTTGAAGGAAGGCGAAACGCGGTCGCGTGGTCCAGTGCGCTATAAAGTCAAAGCATGATTGACACCTGATATGCTAGGCTTGAAGAGGCAATATAGCGCTTTTTGGATGACTAGCATCCTTCGAATTATGAGCTTCGCCTTTTACAGAACAAATGGTAGTTGACGTAATATGATGCCTGCTAAAGAGCATACCACAGAACCTAGGCTTTCGAATTTATGCGTACGACTTTTTTTTGTCTCATATCGATCTTAATTATAGCAAATGTCAACAGTCAAAGCAGGTAGGTACCAGCTGGAACTCGATAGATATCTATCTGATTTTGAGTAGGAGTAATACAATATAAGCATCGTAAATCAAGATCTAATCCAAGCAAGAGAACCTCTTCGCGGTAAGCCAAATCAGCTCGCTGGTGAATTTATTGGCTGGTGCCATATCTTTCCTGAATGTCACTGCACGAAGACCTATGCAACATCAGTTCCCAGCTGAAATCTCATTCCCCCTACTGCTATGCACCCAATTCTTTCCATTGCCTCAAGCTCTATTAATACGCTTGATTGCTTCATTTCTCAGTGGCTCCTTTCCTAAAGCATTAAAACAATACAGCTCAGCGCAATATTCATTGTATTTATAGTTCAAGTCTTAACAATAAATCTAATATGCTGGAACGAAATCCACTACAGCAGTCTGATCATCAAACCTTGACTCTTGTTCCCTCAACTCTCTTATCCTGGGACCTACAAATCTCCAAAACCATCGTCAGTTCTGTTCGCCCGCGCTTTCGCCCCCATCAGGTTTCTTCCGTACAATCATCCGACCCGAACTATCAAGATCCTTCCACTACTCATTCCATCCCCTCCCATTAAAACCTACTCGCCCCCTTAATCCCCAAACCCACAGGTTTGAATAGAACAAGCTCGGCAAACTGGCTCCAGCGAGCCCGACTTCAAGCCAAGCCGAGCCAAGCCATCAAGTTGCTCGATTCAGTCGTACAGATCTGTCAACAAAGCCGCCGTTCACTATAAAGTGAATGATATAGAGCAAGCTATGATAATAACATATTACACTTCTACCAAATCACATAGCTGAGCCCAAATCTGGATGTGCCAGAGGAGACATGTTCCTCTCATTTTATCCTAGACTTTCTCTGTAGGTGGTTTACATTTCAGGTAACATACCTCTGGCTACCCACGTAGTCACCCTTTATACATATATATACCTAGGCCTAGCCAATATCGCAAATAGACCTAGCATGGTCCTGGATAAGCAGCGCAAGAAATAAGTACTCGAAGGAAAACTAGTGGTAATCTATTGATTGATACCTACCTGTAATGAGTCTGGCAGTATTGTTTTGTAAAAGTAATCCTAAGGTGATTGACAGTTTCCTCTTTTTTCTACCGAACAAACTCCATTTACCTTGATTTCTTCGAAAGGTCGAGGAATATAACAACTTGATTTTCGCACATAAATGGAGAAATTATGAGCGTGTAATTGTATGTTCGGGTATGTTTACAACCAACAACCTCCCGAAGTTCTTGAACTCTAGCCGAAACGCACCTGCACCGTTCCGTCTTGGCATCGGCTTGCCGCGCTACAACGCGAGAATACTTTACTCCACTTCCGCTCCTACGCGTCAAAACGCGCTCCTGATATTGGCATCTACACCTTCAACGTCTTGGGCCTCAGCATTCGGATCCTCAACGCCTAGATCTTAACATCTCTACACGCTGAATGATCTCGACGACTGGACTGACTTGACGACTACGCGCTGGATAATTAACGCAGTAGGCTGTGCTGTTGATGGCCCGACTGACTGATTGATTGACCCGTCTGCCGGGGAAGGGGATGCCAGCTTATTTTATTGCGGTGCTGGGCTGGGAATTGACTCCCGAAATTTCGAATCGAAGACGGACACTCGAGGAGTCTTGCGCATGACATGGTTGATCCGTCGTGCATTGAGGAAAACACCGCGACAAAGATAAGTCTTGAGAGCTATCTGTTGCAGAGCCTCAAGAGAGGAAGGGAGGGACGGCCCCAATCACCAAACAACCGCGTTGCTGGCAATACTCACTAGACTCACACTGCTCTACTCAGCCCTTGCCAGCCTCCATTCGCCATGGCAGCAGAAACTCTCGCCCAATCCCTCAAGCGGGACCACATCAGCTTCCAGCAAGACCATGAACCCAAGACGCCAGGGCTGGAAGCTCCCTTCTCCATCCCGCCCGACTCTAGTGCCGAAAATACCCAACCCGTTCCCGCGGAGCACAAATTCGATTCGATACCGTCACACATCGCTTCAGAACGCGAGCCCAGCCCAGCCAGAAGTACGACCGGTTCCTTAACGTGTGCTGCATCTGCTACGCCTTCCAGGGATCCGTCTCCTGCGATTGGCGACATGGCGGGAGATCCTACGGCATTCGTAGTCATGAGTGGCATTTCGCCTCCTGCGAAGAGGGCGAGATTGACTTTTCAGGAGAAGGAGATGAAGAAGATAAATAAGGAGATAAGGGAGCGGGAGAGGGCAGAGGAGAGGGCGAAGAAAAATTCCGAGAGACTGGCGAATGCTGAGCAGAAGGCGAGGAGGGATGCTCAAAAGGAGATTGAGCGCAAGAAGAAGGAAGCCGAGCGTGAAGAGAAAAAGGCTGCTCAAGAAGCTGAGAAGGCTGCCAAGGAGGCACGGCGCAAGAAGAAGGAAGAGGAGAAGGCGAAGAAAGACAAGGGGCAGATGAAACTGGGGAACTTCTTTACGGTTCCCAAGGAGACTCGACCGAGAGGGACCAGCTTGGATAGCAAGGGCAGGACCTCGATGAGTCCGGCACCGCAGTCCAGTGCGCTCTGTGCCGCTGTTGCCAGTCCCTTGAAGACGCCCAAAAGATCAATTACGCAAAAGACACCGTACGAGAAGTTGTTTATGGATTTTTATGTCAACGCTGGGGTGACAGTGGCTCCTATCAATCGGTTCAAGCGGGACGATGAAGCTACGAGTGCTGCTGAATCGACTATTGATGCGTATATACATGGGGCTCGGAGTCCCGGTCGGCAACGGACATTCGATGCCTCGTCTTTATTTCACGCCTCCTGCGACGGCTCACGCTCGCGCGGCAGAAGATGTATGTCAGTCCGCGCAATCATGTCTGAAGCTTCTACTGGTGACTCCTCAAAAACCATCGACCTCACTACCGATTCTCAGAATTCGCAGATCAAGCGAACCGGCGATATGCTCAGGACGATCCCGATGAAGTTCTTGCAGTTCCAGGAAGATGTCAGACCCCCGTATCGAGGTACATACACCAGTCGTCCATTGACTGGCATGACGAAGCTGGCGAGGAATCCGTTGAGGAGAGATCTGCCGGATACCAATTACGATTATGACAGCGAGGCCGAATGGGTGGAAGATGAGGATGCCGAAGATTTGAAGAGTGAGGGTGATGAGGAGGAAGAACTTGATGATGATGAGGACATGGATGGATTTCTGGACGACGAACACGACGAGACGGCCAGTGCGAGGCGATTAGTTCTTCAAGGAGACTTGGAGCCCGTCTCTACCGGTCTCTGCTGGGAGAATACGAAGCGGAGAAACAGTAACGTAAAGATGATGGCGTATCGCATGGAAATGATTCTAGGTATAGACTCTTCTTACGCAATGATGAGATACTTGCTAATACATCTAGATCCGTCCCTCGTATCGATTGACCCTTTTTCAACAGCTTACTGGGCACCTCCACTGACGATCTCAACATCCATGAACCCACCCCGTATCCCTCTCAAAACCACATCATCCAATATCGCCATCTCATCTGCCAAACCCGTGGAATGTTTCTTCTCCCCCGCCACCGACACCAGCACCAAATCCAGCTCTCACTCTTCTCCCGGGGCCCCGAACCCTAGGGGCCCCAAGCCGAAAGACGCTACTCTGGCAAACCCCAAGAAAACAATGCCCGACGCGGACCTCGCGGCTTTCAAGATGGCTGTCGAAGGCAGCGACTTGAGTAAAGTCGGCTTGATCGAGGTGCTGAAGAAGAAGTTTCCAGGCAGGCCGGCGGCGGCTATTAAGGGGACACTGGAGCTGGTTGCGAGGAGGGAGGGAAAGAAAGAGGTGGAGAAGAGGTGGGTCTTGAATTAGATTGGTGGGGCAAAAGGCGAAGGAGCGGTGACGGGGCGGGGATGAGAGGGTGTAGATATTCGTAGAGAGCTTTGGCTTTCATGGAGAATGGAGGGAGAGGAACAAAATGGCATTTGATGGGTGGTGGTTTCCTTGCTTGCTAGCTAGCTAGCTTGCTTTGGCTTAATCCTGTGGCTCTTTTAGTTGACGTACTGGCTAGCCAGTGTCTGCTTTTCAAATGCATGCTGGGTTTCGTGTTCTCTGGGGGCTAATTTTAGCTAATTAGGTCGGGACATTAGATGTACGTAGAAATTGTGTGAAGTCTTGCCAGCAAATGAGAAAGTAAAGCGGCGAGCTTTATGAAAAGCTGACCAGAGTCAGAACCTGGAGGGGGCTCTTTACAATCTGGGGACTAGGAACAGCTTCGTGAGTCAGGTCATGCGATACAATGGAAGAGATGAGCAGGGACTGCTCGCAGCTACTTACGTAGATGGAATGGCGATTCGTAATGGTAGAGTCGAGTAGTATAGATTGCTAGACTATTTCCAGTGGCCTCAAGTTCCCTACGACGAACGCCGTGAGACGGGCGCTCTGCTCTAATTCCAGCCTGCTCAGCTCGTAGCCGATCATGCGGCGCGGCGTAAGCGTGGCGTTCGGAGGTTGCTGGCCTGGAGGGGGGTTGGAGGCGCAGAAAAGGCCGGGTTTGATGTGCGGACATTCCTTGTAGAATGATGGCTATTTCTGGGCAGTCAAAGGTGCAGAGACGAAATCACGGATGTCTCTGTGAGACCAATGTTGTGATGGTTCTCGGTCTTCGCGTCATGACTCGACTGAAAACAACGGCCGCTGCTCGCTAATTTAAGGTTGTCTTTGTTGACTTTTCCCCCGAAGACATGTTCGCAAATATCAAGCAGGGTTCTAAGACTGTTTCTCTGCATAATCAACAGTCCTACCAATACTATCGCGTATCACATTATCCTTCAAATATCTGTACCGGCTCGTGGTAACGAAGCGACGCAGGTCCAGGATTTCAAGCTTCCCACAGCTCCAGCAGAACGCCTAAACCCCTCCAAACCGTTGATAGACAGATTTTGTCACCGCGCAGCACCACTATCTGCTGCCACTCGTGTTAAAGTTCTGCCGCACTCGGCCATATCGCGCGTTGATGGTCATTTCAGTACTCTGTCGCTCGATCCAATGGCCAACGCCAAGCCTCATCCGTTGCTAAGCGAACCCCTATTCTCACTCCTGCTTATCGGCATGTAGGATATCATTGATCGGATCAAGATCCAATGTCTGAAGCTGCGCGGAGCCCTGGCGGTACAGAATGGGGAAGTCAACCTCAACAGCTTCTCGTCCGGCTGCAGACCGATCAGTAAAGGGAGTGGCTACCAGAAGCCTGCTAATGGTAAGATGGATGGAGACGTTTGCATCTATTTCTGATAGCTCTAAGACAACTGTCTATCGCTGGCGGGATAGTTCTCTTTCGTCTATTAAGCTTCGAGTAATAAAACATTTAGAAACGGATTAGAAAAGATATTTTTGAGTGAAAGATGAAAAAATATTATTAATTTCAGAAGATAATTATTTTATGGGTTGAAACTTCCAAGCCCCCTCGCCCCGCCCCTTGAACCAACAACTGCGATTAAGCGAAACACGTATTTGATTATGTAGATTATTAAACTATCTAAGCTTTCTTCTATTTCGACTTTTCCTTCATACCTATAAAAAAAGCTTACACACATCTGTAACCTGGTCAAGAGGAATGGGTTTAAATAGCTATCTACACTATAGTATATGATGAAACAAACTCATCAAAATCACTGAATTTATCGTTAATGATAGAACTAGCTGAATTATTCATATAAATACGATGCTTTGTGAGCTATGTCTTTTGAATATTTAGTTCTAATTCTAGTAGCGCCCTACGGTTGAACCTACCATCTACCAAAACCCAATGCTTGCACTCCACTCCGTATCTAAGATGCATCCCATCTACCCGAACTCCGGTCTTATCGTGATAATATTAACGCAACGCCGTCTACATCTATGTCTGCATCTACAGCCTCTCCTTCGTCCCCTCATTACTCTTCAGTACCTCGTTGCCAACCACGGCCTCCGTAGGCTCCGTCATGCCCTCACCGTTCGCCTCGCTCTCATCGTCTATATCAGGCGTCCCGCGCACGTCGGTACCGATCCAATTCCAGCCTCTCACGCCCTCCTTAGCCAAAATGGTACTGTCTTCTTCAGTCCCGATCTCGGTCCCCGCCTCCAATTCCATGTCCCGCGCGCTAGTCTTGCTGACCTCGACACCCTGGTTCCGCAACACCTGCAAGATAGCACGTACGTTAAGTTTTACAACACGTTCCGGCTCTTCGGAGCCGAAAATTCGTTTCGTAAGCCACGGGAACAGGACTCCAAAGTCGGATTGCGAGAGGTGCGCAGACGTATCGGCGTAGAAAAAATTGGGCTGGGGTATCGACGTGCTTGTACTTGGGAGAGTGTTTTGGTGTACGTCTGAGCTGGGATCTGGAGAGAGCAGGCGCTTTGTGACGCTGAGATGCGCGCGCCATTTGAAGAAGGCTTGGGACTCGATGGCGAGGAGCGCGGCGCCGCCGGGCCCAGTGGGCGCGTAGCACGGAAATGGCAGATTCCAGAGCCAGCGCGTGGAGTCTGCACGCAGGGGAAGACACCACACATCGAGTAAGATTAATGGGGTTTGGGGAGTTATCTGCGAAGTGATAGGGGAGCGAGAGGAGGGCGTGAAGAGAGGAGTATAGGTCTCGGGCGCCGATGAATTGCGCGAGGCGTAGAATGTGGATTTGACGAACTGTGCTACGGTCGCGGCACCGAAACTGTGGCCTGCGAACGTGATTTTGCCCGGGATATGTACGTCCATCTGCGATGTGAAGGGTGTGAGGGGTATGGAGGAGGTGTTGAGATTTGTAAGGGCGGTGCCTCGATCGAGCTTTAGGAGGCTATCGTGGATAGCGCCTAGTTCCCACAATCGTACTTTCAGCTGCGCGTTGCGGCCGGCTTCGACATCTGGGCTGGGGGTGTGAGAGAGTTTCGTGTACTCTATTGCTCGCCTTGGTTTCCGCGCGGAGAATTTACCCGAAATGGAGTCATTATAGGGGACGTCGCGGATGTAGGAAATAGGCGTGGAGCCATCTCTGTGTTCTGGCGCGATCACAATCATACCGTGGCTTGCGATCGAGCCTACGAGGTACGAGTATGCGTTTCTAGAGCCTCCCAGGCCGTGGGAAAACAACATCACCGGCCATCTCTTATTCGCCGTATTGGGCTGCAGGAGAGGTGCATTCTTGCGAACGGGTATGGAGATATAGTACAAGAGACGAGGCAAATATCTGCTCAATGTCAGCGCTGCAAAGTAACCATAGGGATAAACAAACCCACGATACAACCTCCGCTAGTAAAGATCCCGCGCCCAGAAACCTGGTGTACGCAGAAATATAGCCTTGCTGCGGATTCGGGATCCAGTTGACGCTCTTGCAATTAGTCTCGGGGTCGCAGGGGTAGAAGATGCGGTACTGGACCGTAGAAAGATTTTCTTCGGGCACTGGACTCGGGGATTCTAGCTCGGAGACTGGGATTTCGACGTCGATGGTGCCGACCTTGTATGGGCCAGTGTAATCGGGGAATCCTGGAACCGGGCTCAAACGGGAGAGATAGGAGGTCATCGTGGTAGAGGATTATACGCAGGCAGGTTTAGGGACCGAGGACGAAGCTATTCGGAGATGTGGATATGGATATAAATAGATTTGGCGACGGCGAGGTGATGCAGACGTAAGAAATACAGCACCGACTCGGGAGAGAGAAAATTTGTGCCGAGAAGGATACGGAGAAGAGATTCAGCACTCAGCTATGGGATATTGTGTTTCATCATACCTACTAAGTAGATTGGTAGGTGAGTCGTTGTATGGATGGCAATCTGGGTTGATGCGTGTGCCTTATCCTCTTCCGTCATTATGCCAAGACTAGTCACTGTCGACTGTGGCGCAGGTACCGGCTTGAGTCTCCTTTGGGACTAGTGGCTCAGATGCAAAGCCACTCGGATGTTTAGTTTTCACGCTCCGTTTCAATTGCATGTGAATCCACAATCAACCATCTCCCAGGATAGACGCTGGCTGCAGTGCTCACCTAGTATATCCTCACTTACGCTCTTTTCTGTCTCTTATGAGGTTATAATTCGGTTCGCAGGAATACAGTGCCTAATGGGGCCCTGTGTGCTGCTAACGTTGTACTGAATAGATGGACTACTACACTCTGCAGCCTCTGCTTCATGAGATTGTGAATCACAGGTAGACTTGGAGCCAGCACCCGAGCATTAGAATTGACGGTGAAAACTAGACCTTTCCCGGTCGGTCAGCATTGATTATGGAACTTGCAAGCCCTGGTGGCATGAGTGGTAGGTAAGTCCAGTTCGATCGATGCCGTACATATCACAAATTCACAATCATCCCGATCTCCAGGCTGCTGCCAAAGCGCCTTCGGCTTAGATCCAAGTCGTCTATATGGCGATGTTGCTGGTGGTTACCTGAAGGCAATCTGTCTTTGAAGGTTCGGATTATGTTGCCAGGACTTGGAGGCAAGATTAGTGAGTTCATTCTGGCCCGAGACTCGACAGGATATGCTAACTAAACACTAGCGAATTATTCTGTATACAAAACGGGATCTGATACTGTATCAAGAGTGTGGAAGTGGTGTAATAAAATACATGCTCTCACATCAACGAGCTTCCGTACTGCTTAGCTTGCTTTCACAGCAAGCTCATCATTTAACGCAAGCAAGCGATCGGTTTTTCCACAAGGCACAAGCATCTTCGGTCCTTGGTAGTGATGAGAACGTTCAATGCCATCTCTGCGATGCATCGATTGTTAGTGATAGCGACAATGACGATCAGATCATTTTCACGAGTGCCTTTTTTGTGGTATATTCGAGCTTTTCATAAAAATGAGCCCTGGGCGCTTGCTGCCCTGACCTGCGGATGGAGGGAAGTGGTCCAAATCGAACTCGCCGCCGCTTGCTATGGTATCAAGACCCCCACAGAAGACCCCAGATCCCTAGATCCCTTTTCAATTCTCAATAAGCATCAGATTTGTCCAGGATCACCAAGAAATCATAGGATACTCAACACTGGTTGGAAATACCTTTTATATATCCTCATCTCCTCGTCGAAATTACAGCCCAACGCCGTCATCCAAAAACTCCATGCCTTCAAAACACCCAAACCCTCCCCTCTCGATCGGAATTTACCTCCCCTCGCCTAACTGTCCTGGAACATCATCCCGCATTGGCGTTCAAACGCCAACGGTTCGACGACTTTGCAAAATCGGCTCTGAGCGGCCTGCGGCGTATATGATTGGTCGGAATCGCACTCTCACGTAAAGATGGGATCTGGATGATGATATACTTTGGCCAAAACAATGTGGCAACATGGCTGCAGCTGACTGTCCAAAGACGGGACTTGTCATAGGCTGCAAGGTGGTGTGACTCCCAAGCAATTCCGACTTGATATTATGCTCTGTCTTTGATCTTGAGATTTATTTTTCAATAGGCTGCATATGTGGGCATATCCATTACAACTTCTTTGACCCACCGGAACCTCATTCACCCCAGGAACCAAAGATCCAAACTGGCAGGCCCTTGAAAAAAAAAGATGGACTAGACACGCTACGGTACAAGTTGCCTTTATCGACTTCTGTTACTTTCAATGTCTCAGCGAAATGTGAGTTTAAATCTCAGCCGAGAGACTTTCCGCTATCAGCTCAAATTCCTTGTCAATCTTACAAAACAGCTTCTGTGTGTAGATCGAACTCAACGTGCGTATGCTTGTCCCAACCACAAACACAATGCAAAATCTGCACCTCTGCGTTCATGCAGCAGCACCAGCACCACCATT
>JAENRP010000001.1:52107-195372 GCA_024741835.1 Diplocarpon mali
CCCCCAACCTCAACCTTGCATCGGCACAACCGCCCACGAGGATATCTTATCTCCTCCCCCGTTGCCATCTAATCGTGCCTTTGATTAAATTGCTATCTCGTCCGTCTGTTCTTTTATTTTCTTCTTCTTCTTCCTCCGTACACCTCGACGCCGGCCCGTCCATGAGCTGGGCTCACACGTTCCTTCTATACTCGGAAACCATCTTGTCTTTTAATTTATCTTCTATTGAATAATTAACTTACCATGCATTATGGCGAAGGGGCCTGGGATCATTTGCAACACTCAAAAAGGCAACTTGACGGCGCTGGAGGGAGGATTAGAATTGGCTTCCGCGTTACTGGGTTGCAGTTCGAGGACAACACTCAAGCAAACTCGCGCCTCTCAATATTCATCGCTTTCAGGCTCAACGCCAAATCTGTCGCCGGCATCCGCAATTACAACAAGAACAACAAGAACAACAACAACAAAAACTGCAGTAGTAGGCTCGAGTCCGAGCGCGGGCTCTGAAGAGCCGGAGATCAACCTCTCGATCCAATCCTCGCCCACAGGAACGACAATACAGACATCCACATCTCAATCAACCAACCTGTCGCCGTCTCCGTCACGTGTAACCCTGATCACACTCTCCCCATCCTCCCTATCCCCGTCCCCGTCCTCTTCCATATCCTCCTCCTTCTCGCCATCCCCATCCTTATCCCCATCTCCGTCCCCGTCTCTAGCCTCCGGCGTCGCTCCCCCTTTCGCTGAACCGAGACCCCAATCTCCATACCAATCGCAGTCCTTACTTCCAGGTCTCGACTCTTCTGCACAGCGAAGCATCACCCCACAGGCAGGTGGGATCATAGCAGCTGTATTGCTCAGCGTACTTCTTTTTGCCGCCTTGCTCACGCTGTTATCTCGGCGGTGCCGTAGGCGGGAAGTGAAAGCAGAAGAAGAGGAAAGGCAGTCCCCATCTGATCTTTCTCCTTTTTTCGGGGCGATGCGTAAGTCTTTCAGAATGTGGAAGACGGACAATAGGTATACAGCAGAGAGAAACTCAGCCACAAACAGCTCTTGGGGAAAGAGGCAGAAGATGAAGATAGTGGATGGGAATGGGATGCAAGTTGATACAGAAGTACAGCTGCCTATGCCCCCGAAACCGAGTTCTGCGTATGCGCCTTTACGCGCGAACCGCTCGTCGAGTTTGTACTCGGGGAGCCTGATAAATGGGTTCGATGGGTCTTACCTGGGACCGTTACCGAGCCTACAGCCTCAGCCTCAACCCCATATTCAACCAACTGAACAGAGAACATTCCCCTTTCTCAGGACCAGCAGGATAAACACCTTGCAGCAGCTACAAAGCTACCCTAGCACGTCGTACACAAGCAATTCGGGAATGAGGCAGGATACCTACATCGAGCGGCCCTACTCCGCCTTCGGGGTCGTAGGGGGCGCTGTATTCCTCCCTTCCCTCCATCCAGAGCTTGGAGCAAGATGCCGGGTACCAGATGCGCGGCAATCAATCGGGGGGAGGGTCCTGGCGATGGAGCTCAAAGCAAGGCGGGACTCGGTTGTCAGTGTCGACTCAGTCGAAAGCGCCCCCTCGCTTTCGCGCTCGAGTCTGGTGTCGAATGTCAGTAAGACGTCGAGTACGGGATCTGGGTCAGGATACGCGAGTTCTGTAATTGAACCTAGGACCTTCGATCTTGACCTTGGGACGGTCCGCGACCTCGACGCCGGTGTGAGACTCCCGCTGGACGTTGAGCAGGATCTTGGGTTCCGCTTCTCTGTGTCTGAAAATCCTGGTCAGGCCATGCAGATGCTCGCCAAGTCTGGTCTCGCTTCTGCGTCAAATGGTAGAGTTCAAAACGGGGAGCTGACAGGTGGCTTCGAAACGGGCCTCGAACCCTGGGAGCTCGCCGCCTTCGACCGACGCAGGAGGGTCGCTGCGTACAGGAGGCGAATCCAGCACGAGATGGAATACAGCGCTCGAACGGGAGGGGTGCTGTAATTGCGGGGGGAGTAGGGGGGAGACAAGGTGGAGAAGTAGGGGGGAGGAATAATGAGATTGTCGCGTGAGGCAGAGAAGAGGGTGGCCGAGAGTTAACGATTCACGATATACGATGCAACTGCTTATTCGGCTTGAAGTGGCGGTTCTTTTAATTATATTAATTACATGGGATGGACTCGGGGTTAGATTAGTGTTGGTTTTGTTTGGATTGAGTGAAGTGAGGTTAAGTGTGACGGGTGAATCGAAGCGAGGCGAAGCGAGGCGAGGCGAGGCGATATATACCGCATTGGCATGCAGCCCGCTGCTGTACGGAACCATACGGGTGTACATCACCCTCTATTAATCCGCCTAATACTTTCATTCGTTTTGCATTACGCACGATTCAGATGTATACAATAGCTCTACAACAAGAATGCAAATAGTCTCTTGTCAAAGTATCGCCAAACACTAAGGATCTCTCTATAGACAAACGCCATAAAGTCATTGTTACAAGAAAGAAGTATGTTTATCTAAAGCTTGTGACTCCAAGGTATCTTGGGCGCTAACTACTCAAATACTTATCCCTGGATGCCTTCGCTTCGCGTGACGTCTTAATACCAGGGTCTATCGTAAACGCTCGAGGAACCCTTTCTATGAGTCTGCTCTTACAGTATACCATGATGCTTCTCTTCTTCTTCTCCTTCTTCCTGACGTTTTATTCGAGGCTCAGGCTTCGATATGCGAGAAAGAAAGCGGAAGAGGTTTCTCAAAACCGTTCTGGCTCTTCATTCGCCTTTCGATCTCACAGGCTGCGCCTAGGTGAGGTTGCGTTGTTGGATACGGGAACGTAGTTGTGAGATTTTCTTCCGATGCGGGTGGCTCTACTCTATTACGGGTTCTATTGGTCTTGGACAGAGGGGAAATGGCGACCTGGATCTCTCGGTAATTAGGATTGGATTGCTAATGGTGGTTCTTGCTGTGAGATGAGCATGATGTCTGGTGGCTCGCGGGAGAAGGATATTGTCTGCGAAAATGTAGGCTGGTGTTTGGAGAGAAAGAATATCGGTATGTGGTGATGGGATTTGATCATATGAAAGATATCAAGTGAGCTAGCTACGGGATCAGATCTCGATCGAAAGCTTATCTGCTTACAGCACAAAATAGAACATGTGCCAAAAGAATCATCACAAGCCTGTTTGATTTTTTTCTCATCGAGTGATGATCGGTAATCGTCTTTCTACCGTCTTTGGAAAGATCGCTGCGCCGAATCGAGATCTTGCCTGAGATTTTCTGAATCCTAGATTATTCTGCTGCAAGGCAGTCGGAAAGCTAGAAATGGAATACGTCAATGACTTCTCACCTCCATGGACTACCATTACTAGCTTTCAGGTAGCTTCGATAGTTTTATCTGACGGGTAGGAGGTTTCTTACATCATATCTACAAGCTTGTAGAGGGAAGAAAACTCCATGTCAGAGATAAGTATCCAAAGTTGATTCAGACGCTGCCCAGCAGGGAATCCTAAGCGAATGTGTTCTCGATCGATGGCATAAACTCGCCGGGTATGCTAGAGTTAGTGGCCCCGATCCAATCCCCCAGTCGGAAAAATAACTAAGCACTCGTTTGGTCTGGCCTAGATATCTCGAATATCAGTGGCTACTCTACCCCTTGGCGTGGATCCTGCGTTTAGTCTGAACTTACAATAGTTAGCAAGGTACTGATAGTTTACTTGCTCATCTTTTCATATGAATCAAGAGATAGACTGCTTGTCCAGACACATACTCCGCCGACATTTTTGTTTCAACTCGAGCTATTACCTTTGAATTAGTTCTAAACTTCTAATTGCTCATTCGCGCTAAAGCCAGTGTAGGTGTTATTCAAATTTATGAGAAAGCATTGATTGGCTTTATTGCTGTTACTTAAATTACTATAGAATTATAGTGTATCTCGACATGAGTTATGGGGCTATATCAGCTAATGTAATCTAAAATGCAAGATTCGAAATACTTGGAAATTTCGACCAGGCCAAAAGAGACCAAAAAAAGCTGAAGTAAAGAATCAATATCTTCTGTTATCGCCCTGAATCTGCTTGCCATAGTTCACCACTACTAAATTGAGAGACTAAATGGGTGGGATTAGCTCCACCTGTCATGCAAGTTACTACTGATACTAAGGTCAACTGTATCTGAAATAGGCCTGGAATAGATTTTCTGTATTCTTTCAACTTTACGTGTTCATACCTATATACATCCTGGATCGTTCAAAACTGCAATACTTCATCTAGTTTTCATGTTTATTCTTCTTCAGCTTGTAATGCATGCGTCAAGTTGGAACTGGTTAGAGCTCGGCTCACTCACTTTGTAACCAGTTTCTTCAAAAGCTGCTAGACTTTTAAAGGTTTCGCATCGTATGTCATTGGGAGTAATAGAAGAATCTTTGCCGCAATTCGCCGTTTTGCCAATATTTCAGAGTTGCATGAGGAATGAATGGCATTAAGGTTTCTTCACAGATCTAGGACTTTATCTTCTCGATGTCGCACAATAGACCTGTCATAAGGGGACGGATGCTCTCCTGAGTCTTTCTGAGACTTTGATCGACTCAAAGTTAGCCTGGAATGCGATGTCTTGAAGTATTTCTCCACATTCCTGGATACAAGCGAGGCCGCCTTCCCGATTGGAAGACTAAAAAACCAAGCCTCTGGTGCAGATCTACCGAGAAATGACGATTGCTGTTTCGGCTACAAGAAGTCATCTCATATGTTGTGTATTGTTTATATATGTTGCGAATCCACCATGTAGACTGTAGAACATCCCATCCAAGCAAAATGTTTATGAAGACTTCTGCCACCTTGGTCCTTTTGGGCCTGACCACACTCGCCGCGGCGACGATTGTATTTCCTAAGTGCAATTACAACAAGTATACATCTATACCTTCTATCTTGAAACCTGCTAAGTCTTTCTAGCTGCTACTTAGCTTTTAATGGCATTTTCTTTACTGCTGAAGCGGTATCATTCTGCTCGAGTTTCACAACGGCTTTGACAACCACCACAAACGATTTCCCCAGAAGGGCGACGAGGGCATGTACCGCGGTGGCTCAGATTTCGTCCGTTTGCTCCTGCGCGTATCCTGCCCCGACGGTCAAGCAGACTAGCACTACCAAGTCCTCATCCAAGTCTTCATCCAAGTCTTCTACCAAATCTTCTTCAACGGCTATACCCTCAAAGACTTCGACAACCGCTAAGTCATCGACGAGATCCACCAGTTCCTCCCCGAAATCCTCAATTAATACCAGCATGAGAACCACAAGCCCGACTCCATCAAGCTCAGCTTGCTTCTCGCCTCCACAGACCAACCTCATAGCCACGCACACATGTGGCATGGGCACTAACTGCTACCGAGGACTTGCAAATATTGGTCAAGGAGGCATCCCAGCATCAGATGTGGTAGCCTTTTGCGGTACCTACACAAATGCTCTCAATACCGGTACTACTGGAATTCCAGCGCCCGTGTTGAGCTCTTGCGGTACTACGACTACTCGAATCTCCTCCCTCTGTTCTTGTTTAGTTTCCAAACAAGGTGCCTGCGCTACAGCTTCCACCAGTTTTCCTTTGAGCTCCTCGACTAGTAGGGGTAGATCAAGCTCGCCATCCAGTCGCTCGGTTGGTACGGGGAGATCAAGCTCGCCATCCAGGTCCTCGACTAGTAGCGAGAAACCAAGCTCGTCATCCAGTCGCTCGGTTGGTACGGGGAGATCAAGCTCGCCATCCAGGTCCTCGACTAGCAGCCAGGAATCAAGCTCACGATCCAGTCGCTCGGTTAGTACGGGGAGATCAAGCTCGTCATCCAGCACGTTGAGCAGCACCGGCAAATCTTCACAATCCGCCAAATCCGCGTCCATTGCAACCACAAGCACATTTAGAACCGCGGTCATTACCTCTGCTCCACCGAGGCCAGTTTGTAATAGGGACAACTGCCTCCGTGCTTTCGTCCGCGGTAACGGACAGGAGTTCTGCTCGGCTTATACCCTTGGAGGACCAAACCCACCCCCTGTTCCCACTTATGCAACCCAGGTACGTAGCAGAATCTCGATGGTGTATCGGGGAGATACGGGCGAAGCGCTTCATTTCTCATACAGGCTTGAGCATATCGTTGAGAAAGAAGGCTAACAATTCTCTAGTGTACTGGTTCTACTGCTTCTCGAATCAGCTCGGCCTGTACTTGCTTGAACAGACCAACTGAAGCAGCCGAGCTTGACCAATGAGTGGAATGCTTGATCGAGGAAACGCAGATTGAATTGTTGACCGCTCAACTCGGTACTAATAAGATTCTCTCATGTTTTCATTCGAGTTTCTGATTTCTGATTTCGATCATATTTCGGATTTGCGATTTCGACACGATGGAGAGTTAATTTTTTAATGGCTGTTGCATCTTAATTTCTTGGCGAGAAGTTTTAATAAATGTCTTACATTAGTACTGATAGCCTTTTACTGTCATTTAATAGCCAAAATATTTTCGATGCGGCACTTACGACGCCCAAAGTCCTAACTCCCAATGCTAATTGGTATATGGTACCTATTTAAATTATCGTCTTTGAATATTCAGTTTGTGAAGCAGAGCAGCAGTCAACCTGCCGTTTCGCATTCTCGGCCAAGAATTAGGAGTTAAATCCTTTTGTTTACTTCGTAAGCGAAGGGTGCCAAGTGCGGGGTAATCTCAGGGGTCTTTGGATTCTAAGAAAAAATGATTCTTGGAGCATTCGATTTCGGGTCTCGGCAACTTTCATATGTAATTTTCAGAGAGCCAGGACAATATCCCGGATCACATTCAACTGACGCGACGTTGAAAGAAAAAATAGTCTTCATACGAGGCGTGCGCAGACCCGATAGTCCTGAGATTTAGAACATGGAGGCAATATTTCATACTGCAATCTTCAACTTGGATCCCATACTTTACTATTGAATATTAAAATATGTTAGATTATCGCAGAGTCCTGACTTTAATCATTAAGCTGCAACAGGAGACTTTGATATCCCTCAAAGCACATGTTTCCATTCCCCGGGACATAAATCGCACTGCTCCTTGACAGGCATCTTATCGGTGCTGTGAAAGCATGTCCTTAGACCATCAAAGATTCCATTTATACCTGTGGAGTCACGAAATACAAGGCTTGGAGGTTGAATTTGTGAGAAACGTATTGTGGAATTGTCTATACTATTTAAATAAACCGTAAGCCTTAGGAGAGCGCCATCGCTGGATACGGATTTTGATTTTCCCTGAGCCTCTCTGTGGAAATCATTCTTCTCATCCCCCAGATTGAAAAGTGTTTCCTTTGGAATAACCCAATTCTCGGGCATCCCCTTAATGCTTGTTTTGCAGATAGTTGATCTTAGCATCTCGGAGAATATCCCCCAAGCTGTTAAGAGGATGCAGCGCCACGTTTTCGATACTCTTGAGATTTCGAATGGTGTTTCCATAGTTACCGATGTTATTGGAAAATTGCGAAGTCTGAACGTAATCCATCAAGCTCTTACCATCTTGCCAAGGAAAGATTTTCTCGTCTTCGACTAGCTCTGAAAGCCATGCTCCTTGTCGGAACAGCAATCCCTTCTCCCAATGCACAATCTTCAGATCCTGTACGCCTTTAAACCATATTAGGGATCTGATCATCACATCAGACGATTCACCGGAGAATTCGTAGATCACTCGTTCAAGAAGGCTTCTCTCGTTGTGGGTAATCTGATTGATGCCACAGTCCCCCGTTATGAGATCACAAGAATGACTGCCTCGACATTGGTGACACTGTACGTATAAGTAGTCTCGGGACCAGTCGAAATAGACTCTCTGCGAGACTTGTCTCCGCAAGTGAGCGACGGAATAGGATCTCGGTCCAAAGGATAGCCGATACCACTTCAAAGCTACCACTCGAGATTCGTGACACGTGTGGAGGAGATTTGGGATGGTAGCTGCAGAGCGTACGTTATCATGCTTTTTCGAAAGCACAGTCTTCACCACCCTCGGCTCTGGACGCGACAACTCCCATATCGTCAAGCGCAATTCGGTCGGAAGTCGAGAGAAGCATGCCGGAAGTCTCTTAAATAGTCCCATCTTCTTCTTTATTAACCGCTTGAACTTGGTGCTGGGGAAGAATCATCAGTATAAAATCCTTAAATTATACTCTTATCAGATGCTATTATTTCCGTACCTTTTTCTTTTCGGTTTGGTTTCACCTGCGAATGTGGGAATAGAAAAGCTGTCGGTTGTTATCTTAACTGGAGCTCGGAAGATCTTGGATTTTATGTTTAATATGGGCCTGCTCGATGTGATTCCAGAGTTAGACGGCAATGAAGTCCGGATTTCGATCCCAGAAGCCTCATTGGAAGCTGAACCGGTGAGAAGCAATCTCTGTTTTCTCAAGAGTCTCTGACGAAGATATACGACAGAAGCTGTTGCTAATTCTGCCGACTTGGCTTGCAAGAACTCTGATGTTGAGGGAACGACAAGATGGGATCTTAGAGGCAGCGAGTCTCTTGTCTTAGTGCTGGCATCAGATGAAGTTGGTAACTTGGCCTTGGGTGTGTAAGTATCGGTCAACAGGGGCTTCGCGGATCCCAAAGAAAGCGCCGCGATCTTGCTTGCAAGTTCCTGGAACTCCTCTCTCACAACAAGAATCCTGTACGGAGGTCCGTGAGCAATTCAAAAGATATTGTAGAGCTACAGATGAACCGCCCAGTCTCGACGATGTCATAACTTACGTTGAGTACTTCTGCTTTCCCTTGGTCGTATCTGTCATATTGAAATCTATCTCCGGAAGCTTTGGGAGAGCGCGACCGCCAACGTAGATGGCACTATGTCCAAGTCAAAATCCTCAAAACATTTAGGCAAGGGGCATGAAACAAACCTTGCAGACGGAACAGGCACTACAGTCGCTGAGAAAGAGAAATTTCCCGTAATCTGCTGACTTCGAAGCCAATTTCCGAAGTTTGCGCTGGTTACCGGCATCCTCGATCGCGGTGTTGTTGCCATTGGGCGTGGTACTCCTGCGGTGGAGATAAAATTACTAGTCGTGCAGAGATCGAGAAATATCGAAATAAATTATGTCGACTAAGCTAGCCAAGTGCAGCGGCGATGAAGCTTCCACAAAGTCAGGCGAGAAATCCACCTAGAGCTAGCCTCGATTAGACCTAGCACTTCATTTTCAAAATCCATTTCACAGATGTAAATGAAAAATTTTCATTTTAAAGTCTATTATTTTGTTACCGATATCGTTGCTGAAATGCTTTGAAACTATGCGATCGCGGACAGGGCAAGGTGAATTGGGAATGATATTTCGCGACACAATGTCACCACTTATCAAGACTCATCGTGCTTCAAACATGATCTTCTGAAAGTTAATCCTCCCGCTCGAACCAGATAAAATCACATGTCTCGAAAAGTATCAACCGAAATCCGGCCCAGAGAATAACAGCTCATTTACCTCAGTCGAGTCTATTTCTTGAGTGTACGATCTCGCTGGCAAATGAAGTCCACTCTGATGTTCTGAAGAACCTCCCAAGAATTTGAAAACCTTCCCAAATGTAGCCTGACAGCAACTTTCAAGAAGTACCATGCCAACCGCTTAACTTTCTGCTTTTAATCACACCTTATAGATCCATTTGCCACTACGAAGAGAGTGGTTACAGGTCAGACTGGCGAGACATCCCAATACGAAAATGATTGTATTCTTGTACTCCAAATGGACGGTAGTGAGTCTATTGAATCAAATTCATGTGTATCATGTACTTGATCCTCGTAGCTGACTTTGGAGATCTAATTTGGAAGATATCACATCCCATCGATCGAAGATTGACCGGGAGGCGTGAGAAACAAGCAGTAATTCGCCCCCTTCTCTTCGTGAAACACATTTTGGTAATTGCGACAAGAAAACTTTTACAAATGAGACTCCTATTTAACTTAAAATTGAAGAGAAACTCATACCTAGTAAACAACACTTTCCTTACGTTACCAAGAGTCTGCGAGGCACCATGTTATAGCTGTCAGAATGAGGGCTTATGAGGGCCAACTCGAGAATCAGGCATCGGATACAAACTGGCTGAAGCGTAGGGGAGTCTTTCGAAGTCCTTTTTCAGGCAGCAGAAGGAAGAATAAAATCTTCGACAAATATAACAGGTCGTAGAGAGAACTCTAAAAACCAAATTTCGAGACCATCGAACTTACAATTGACGACTGATGGCACGTTAGCCTCTGAAATAAGATCTCGGAGTAATCAAATCGGCTGGAGTATATTCCACTTAATCTCCCACCGATCTTTTTCTTATGATCCACCTTCTTCTCTGCTCCTGGTCTTCTATCTATGCTCGTCTTTCTTCGCAACATCTTGTTACTAACTTTGGTGAGTTTACTGATGTCGCAATAATTGAAGATATGTTTCGTTAGATTGACTTTGAGCTTGTTGGTGTGGAAACTGACCTGGTTATTGAGGGCAAGGATGGTCGAGACTATGCGGAGTAGAAAATGGCTTGGCTGCTTCAAATTAAGCGAGAATTAGCGTCGATTATTTCGTCTTAGCCTGAGCGTCTGGAAGTAGACCAGCCTACTGGATGAACTTATCGATTCGTAGCAGGGTCACAAGCTTTGAGGAAGGGCTATCACGTCCTAGATTCGTTCAGCTCTCAGGAATGGCAATTTTCAGAACAAGAATCTTGCCCAGACAGACGTAAGGTAAGTAAGGGAGAGGGACCAAAAATGAACCAAGTCAATTTTTCGTGATTATTTAGAATAATGTCTTCATTTCACAAGCAGCAGCGGAGTTATATTCAGGAGTGTACCAGAGATTTTGGACCATTATCTCTAGTCTGTGGACGTTTCAGGAAACAGTTTGAAGATTTCCAAATTCTCTTCTCGTGTGGACCTTAGGGACTTCACTCTGCACTGCTCGTTCCCGCTTCAAGTCTTTAAAAGCTACCGGTAACTCCTTGCACTGTTAAAGCGAATATAGAGCGGAATGCGTGAAGCCTGGGGTCCATACATAGTTTATATAGTGAGGATCCGGATTATTCCCAGTAATTCAAAGAAAGCTGCCGATAACTCCTTGCACTGTTAAAGCGAATATAGAGCGGAATGCGTGAAGCCTGGGGTCCATACATAGTTTATATAGTGAGGATCCGGATTATTCCCAGTAATTCAACCGAAAGCTAGCCACGTATCCTATTGCTAATTCCTCATTGCTCTTTGAAGATCTTCGAAATGCCACGCTCTCCTACATTTCTCCACTTTAAATGCATCTCAGACGCCGTATTCTCTTCATCAAAGCCCAAGAGACCAGAGGACCATCGAGATCCCCAGTCTTGAACAGCGACGATCTCTGAACGAAAAACATGCTTTTCTCGTGCGCTCACCGGCTGCCCCACAAACAACAACCCAGCTCTTCGAAGAAGCACTTCGAAAGCCACCATACTTTGCATGTAGCAGAGAGTTTTATATGTCACACTTCATAATCAAAATCTTACCCCACGCTCTCCAAATCCCAAGCCAGAGCTAGCGCCGCTTTCACGAATGCCACTGTTAATTTCTTTACAATATAAAATACCATTAACGATGGAGGATATGGAATGATATAGATCTGTGAAATAAAATTGAAACTCTCTAAAGCTGTCTATGACGTCTCATTTCAATACCACTTTTTCTTCTTCGCCATAGCTACGACTTCTGAGTGAAGTCTAGCCAAATGTAAACAATTGTAAGCGAGCGAATTACAAAACAATCAATTAAAAATCCGAATCCAAATATCCAGCATCCACCCCGTACTCTCGTGTGAAAAGGGTCCTTTCGTCCAGGCCCAGCATCCAAAAAGAAGTACATCTCTCGATTGTTTACATATCTGAACTTTTCCTTCTCTGCATATGTATACATATATAGCGAGCTCAAAGACTTTCGCTGGTACGCCTTTTTTCCTCTTCTACCATTTTTTTTTAAAAAAAGTACCATCGCCTCGCCTGGATGCAAGATATGTTCGGACTCCGCGTTCCAAAGCTGGAGCGAGGTCATATCTCATCTCCCTGCAAACTTGCTAGTGAGCGGAGTTATCTCCTACTCGACTGGGAGATATAGGCTTATGGACCTCGCATACCGGAGTATTATTCGTCGACAAGCACGAGCCCCTCGAATCCATAACACAGGACAATGTTGACAATCGTGAAAGTTGACTATTTTGGGGGACAGGCCAGTAAGCGTTGAAATTGCTTGTGGGCGCGGCAATATGCCCGGACACATTAAGGTGGGCACCGTGCGCCGAAGCAATGCGCCGGGCTGAGGTACGTACGTGTAAGTTAAAGTTACTTAAGGTTAGTAAGATCAGCCGATCACTCTGTATTGCTTTCCCATGTTTACCATGCCAGCGCAATGATTTAGGACTCTTTGTAAGCATGCAAGAATGAAGGAACCGGAATAATAACGAAGGGGCGTCCATTACTATTCACACAACTAAAGTTCAAATTATGTGCCTACAACATTAAAGATAGTTTCTCTTGGGAGTTAAGGAAAGCAAATAGAGCACTTGATGGCACTAGCTGCGGACTCTATTCGTTCACTGAGAAAGTAACTAGCTCTACGCAACGCCATTCGCTTGCCCTCTGTCTTTCGCCTGCTATCAACTCCGCGGGAATAATCTTCGGTCTCCGAATCAGAACAACAGCTGGATGTGCTTGCTACACTTGTAGATAACTATTACTTCGACCTTCGATATCGAGTTAAAGAAATTCGGTTGGAATAAGGAGAAGTAAGCGTATGATCAATAATTTCATGATGTTTTTCATCCATATCAAATGACCACACACTGACTTATCTTCAAGATCTATGAAAACCAAATGCTTTTCTTTTCTTTGGCTAGTCAGCGGGATATCGACGTGCTTTTGGATATCTCATGCAGCTAATAATACATGACACAAACCTCAGCAAACGCTCTTCAAAGGTGAATCGAGGGATGATTCATAAATATTCATTAGTCTAGCCTAATCTCATTCCATCTAGGGGCCTCCATGAGAATACCTATACTCCCTCGCCCCTACTCAACACGATCCTTGCTCCCCCTCCTCTCGACCCTCCCCAGGTCTCCCTCCAGCGGATCCTCCTGCTTGTTCTCCTTCACAATCTCGCGAACCCGCATATCGAGGCCCACGCGGAAAGTCTTCCCGCGCCACACAACCGTCGTCCCACCGTAACAAGCCCACGTCCAAATCGGTAGCGCAAGGATCTCTCGGCCGAGCCATGCACCGATCCACTCCATCGTACCTCTCCTACGATTCTGGCTCGGTGGACGGGCAAACGAGGGGGTATTGACATCTAGTTCTATCGAAGCACCAGAGTGCAGTTTGTCGTAGACAAAAGAGTCAACGAGCATCCATATCATGACGATGGCTACCCAAAATAGGGAGAAAGTGGTCCAAGTGTGTGGGAAAGGGAAGATGGGGAGGGTGGAGAGGGCAAATGCGCCGTAGGCTGAGCAGAGGAGTGGCTCGACGCCGGGTTCGACAAAGGTCGCTAGCATGACGGTCCATTTCCTAACTCTGAGCCAACGCACCCTGCGAGCGGTGTATTCCCGTAGGGACATAAGGGCCATGGGCTGGATCGCCAAGTCGCCGAATAGTAGGCAGTGGTTGCGATAGCGTGTGGTGGAAGAAGGAACGGGGTGCCACCACAGCATGTCACCGATAAGATGGTCTTCGCAAATGTTGGAGGAGAAGAAGTCGATGCCGGGGCCGTAGGAGGGAGAGGATGAAGTCAGCGCATCAAGGTGCGAGCGCCGGAACATGTTGGATTTTCCCACTATACATGGGGCTACTGAGACGGTGTTGATTGCCGTGTAGAATTTGGCATGAGCGATGGCCATAAACATCTCCTCAAAGCGGCCACCGCTCTCGCGGAGGAGACAGGAGAGAGCGCCTTTGCGCGAGCATGGGCGCGTGATGCTGGGTGGGGAGGTAGAGAGGACTTCGTCGTCGTCGGGATCGTGAGCTTGGAGCAGCCCCCGCGCTTCTTCGCCGGCGCTTGCGCCAACGCTGGCAACGACGAGGGGGAGCTGATGCACGAACTTGTATGGCGTGGTCTGTATTCCGCCTGGTCCATAGCCGCACAGCTTGTCGACCATACGGCCTGCTACGCCCTTGCCGACCCAGACATTGCAGTCGATGATCCAGACCAAATCGCCCTTGGCCTCGCGGTAACCTCTGCTCATGTTCCTTATCTTGGGGTTAGGCCCCAGGTTCGAGCAGCCTTCAGGGCCAGCCAGGTAAGGGTCATCCTCTTCGATCAGGATGCGGGCGTCGAAGCAGGGGAAGTCGGTGAGCAGGCGTTGCAAGACGGGCAGCGCGGGGTCCGACGACGAGGCGACGCAGAAGTAGATGGTGAGTTTCTGCAACGGGTAAGTCTGGTAGAAGGTCGCCGCCAGGCATTCGTAAAGCTGCGGTTCTAGACCCTTGACCGGACGCAGAACGGTGAGGTGGGGGACGTCATCGAGCCTCAGCGTTGGTGAGACAGCTGACTCGGGGATGCTGCTGTATTTACGGTATCTAGACGAGCACGCATAAAGGATTAGTATGTGGCCATGTTAATGAATTATAAATAAACAGAGCACGGGAGGGAGGATGAGCAGAGCAAAGCAAACCAGATCTGCTGGTACCGCACAGAGGAATGTGCAGGCACGCGGGATGTTTCTTCTCTCTTTTAAGGTTTGGAGAACTCACAGCTGAGTTGCCCCGATGGCCTGGACAACCGCTATAAAGCAGAACCAGAGACCGCAGGCCAATGCGAGGCCGTAGACGGTGCGAGAGATGCCATGCTGCGGATGCGATTCTGGCAGTGTGGCGGCCGTCGAGGCGATGGAATTGTATACAGAGCCCATTCAATCGCTCAATCGAATCAGATCAACTCAATTGATCAGGACAACTCAGCTCAGCTGTTGGGTGTTCCTTGCAAGGCCGACTTGCCCCGGGATCAGTTATGAAAGATCTTTGCGACGCTATGCGCGAGTGGAAACATTGATAAGCACGTGACCTTCGGGAATTCCCGTGGCAGAATTTTATCTTCTAAAGCTCATTATAAGAATCTTTCCATCTCACACCTTATTTTCATCAACACCACTTCTAGCCACTTCGAGCTGTGCGTTGGATTGTAAGTACATTGTTTTCCCTCCTGCTTCCATTCATTCACTGTAGAACTGGAAGACCGCCCCAGTCATGCATGCGGTGATGACTCCAACGATGCTTAGGAGAATGGCTCTGACTTTATGTTGTTCTCCTTTGTTGGCTCAATTCTCTTCGGAGAAGACTACAACGGTATCTGAGCATGCAACAGTACATTTCTCTAGTACGATCGAGAAAAGAATATTGGCCGTGGCGGGATCAAATGCTGACTTCGCTCGCAGACATTATGACTCCTGGATAACACTCATCATGGCAAACATCGCAAAAACACCTCCCGTAGACCAGGCTACTCCCACAATCGCACATTCCCTCAAAGCGCCAGCTCCCTACAAATCTCGCGGGCCTACGAAGTTCGAACAATTGAACAAGCTCTACGCTCTGCCGGCCCCCCTCCGAACCTTCCCGCTCCCCACATTCGTCCCCCACAACCCCCTCTCTCTCTTCCACATACTCTACGTCTGGGTCTCACAGTCCCTCAGCCCCCCGTCCTCGCATGCAGACCCCGTGTTCCAGGGCTGGTTCTCACCCGAAACAAGATCTGTCCACGTTACAGACGTGCGATCTATCCGGGGCCTGTGGGAACAGGGATTCTATGGCAAGGGCACACTGAGTCGCAGCGAACCCAGTTGGCTCAATCGCGAACAGGCACAGCTGGGCTCGGGTAAGAAAAAGACTAGCCTTGAGGATGTGACGAGGCAGAGACGGATGGATAGGCAAGTCATGAAATGGGAGAGGGCTAGGAAGGAGAGAGAGATGATTGATTTGAAAATTCAAGAAGAAGCGAACGCTGCTGCACTTGCGGCAGCGGTTGAAGGCAAGCCAATTGAGGAAAGGCTACAGGTCGAGCGGCAGGCAGACGCTGTGTTTGACAATCCAGCTGATACCTCATTGATTGCCGAAGATGCGGTAACGCCGAATGTGTCGGCAGATGCTATCATCTCAAGAACCCAGCCACAGGTTGAGGGCATTACACTGGCTCACAACAGCTTCAATACAGTTGCCCCTGTTGGTCCCCTGGAGCTCTTAGCATTGCCAAACTCCCAAGCGGAACTTGATTTTCCAAGGACGAAAACTGTGGAATGCCTTGCAAAGAAGTTCGATGAGAGCTTCGTCCAGAAATGCTTTGCCTCTCCGGTCGGGCCACTAGAACTGCTAGCTCTCCCAAATTCAATCAAGTCATTCCCACCACCCCCACCCACTTTGGAGGCACAAGATTTCATTCCAGACTTGACTTTATCCCAATCACGTGTTAGCGCCAATGCGAAAGTTGCTCTCCAAGAGCAAGAGGTCCAATTCACGTCAAATTTGTCAGAAGACCCGGAAATCCTCAGCAGTTCAGAAACAACTGATACTACACACAACTCATCGGTCCACTCCTTGCAAACAACAAACACGCTTTCAACTAACTCCCCGCCTTTCCCCTCCACGCCGCAAATCAAGCGCCAGAAAAGCGTGCGCTTCTCGCCAACCGTGGAAAAGAATACCTTCCTGCAATTCGAGCCACCAAGTCCGGCGCGGGCTGTCTCTGCACCCTCACAACACGCCATCGCTCTACCAGCTGTAGAATCCGATATTACAGCTAAGGTGGAGCAGCATCCCCTAACTATCGAGAACCAAGAACATACCCAACTCACCCTAGAAGAAGCTTTCTTCCTCTCGTACGCCCTCGGCGCCCTCCACGTTCTCTCACCACTCAGCTCTCTGCCTTTGTCCAACAGCGAACTCTTCACGCTCTGCCTATCACACTCCACGTTCCCACCCTCAGTGCCCACTAACACCCCCGCAACCGCACATGCGCCCGACGCCCCCTTTCTGCTAAACTACGTCGTATACCACCACTTCCGCTCCCTCGGCTGGGTCGTGCGCTCCGGTATCAAGTTCAGCGTCGACTATGTGCTCTATACGCGTGGCCCCGTCTTCACGCACGCCGAGTTCTGCGTGCTGATTTTGCCCTCGTACACACACCCCTACTGGTCCTCGATGTCGGAATTGAGCGCGTATCGCCGAAGCAAGGAAGAGAGGACGTGGGCCTGGCTGAGCTGTGTCAATCGTGTGGTGACGCAGATCAAGAAGACGCTCATTCTGGTCTATGTGGAAGTTCCGCCGCCGTTTGAAATGGATGGAATGCATGGCAGTGCGGGGGAAAGTGACAAGGGACAGATTGCGATTGTGTTGGGTAGGTATAAAGTCAGAGAGGTGGTGCTGAAAAGGTGGGCGGCCAATCGGATGAGGGACTGACGCGAGGGACCCTTCGTTAAGCCGTGGGAGCTTGAGCTGCCACGGCAAGGGGGGAGAGTGAAGCAATGTATGATTGTAATCTATGGATACCTAATACCTATAAAAGCCAGTCATTCACAAGTAAAAACTCTTTTTACTTTCTCTCCCTTTCATGCTTTAAGATGCTTGAAGGAAACCTAACACCGCCACCACTGTCTTCGGACATACATGGTCGCCTTATTCTTACTGATTCGAGTCCCTCAGATCGCGAAGAACGTAATGTTGAGCCTCCAGGTCCGCCAGCTGGTCAACCCCTCCCTCTCCCTCCCTCCACCCGGGCCTCCACTGCCTCGAACACTTCCAAGCTCCTTGGGGCTGGCCAATAAAAACCAGCTAAAGTTGAAACCAAGCTCTTTCAGCTTACTAGCGTAGAAGGACATCTACAATAGGTTCACAAATCCTTTCGCAATACTTTTTGAGTCAAGCACCGGATCCAAGTAGCAATTTCAGCTGGGCATATTCTATGAATCAATCAATGAAGCCATCTTGCAACAGTATCTATCTGTACTCTCGTACCTTTTACTCATCCGCGTGGTTGAGCCACGGCTCCATACTAGGATTGCAATCGAGGCTCAATCGCGTGCTATTTTCCCGGTTTTTCTTTGAGATTTGGATATCAATGAGCCACTGGCACGTAATATCCCACTGGCATTGGGATGAGATCCCATTCACTGCCCGAAGCCCACTGATCTACTCACCTCTACTGAGTTACATCAGTAGCGACAGAGTGTCGAGTAAATGGTTTCTCAATCATGGCGCAGACTCGAACGCCATGTGCAATTGGGACCTCCCTCCAGTGTCTGAGGCGCTCCGACTAATCAAATACAGTGCCAATACCTTAATCCTTCGTGGAGGGATCGCTGTTTCTATGGGCTCGCTATCTCTTAGCTTAGAGACAATTATAAAGAGCAAAGAAAGGAATACATATATGGATGTAATAAAAGTATGTGGGAATTGTAAAGGAGACCGTCTCAGCAGCAATATCAAGAGAACCCCCCCGGGAGGATACCACGCTAGCCCAAAAGGTATATAAAGAACCACAAGTGTACGAGGCTACCTAAATAGGCAGACCTTGGTAAAAAAGATAATTTCTGAGTATATTTCAAAGTGCTAAGGGTTTGGTATTAGCACTTCAAGGCAGTCTTTCGCTAATTTTCTATTATATCTAATAGTGGTATTAAGGCATCTTAGCTAGTATTAGTACTTTATCTGCGCCTTCAGGCACATAACTCGGCGTTCTAGGGTTTTGTCGCTCTAGTAGGAGCATTTGAGATTCGCGCCTGAGTGGTTGAACTTAGTGTAGTACTAAGAGAAATCTCTGTAGGAGGTACGCGTAGCTAGAAATCTATAAAAGGTGGTCTATGGTAAGTCGAGATTTTAGAATCGTTTTATACCGTAGGTACGTCCCGATAATCGGTACTCAAGTAATAGTATTTGTAATTATACGCCACCCTATTCTAGTAAGGCGTTTTCCTTAAGTTTCCGGTATATAGAGCGTATCACACTTACAATTAGTGATAGGGAGTGCCCTATATCATAACCTGTTTTGGGTGCTCCCGCCTCTCCGCGGATTCGTATTCTCGTTCGCCTTGCTATGCGATGATAGCGAGGAGAGGGAAGAGAGGTGGAATCTTAGCTAACGAAACTAGGACAGGCGGCTGCAAATTCGTCACCTTGGGGCTGGGATCTCGGAGACTCTGGGGGTTTCTGCAGGGAGCTTAGCAGGCGAGGGGAGATCCTCGTCTAGGATTGTTTTACTCAGCTCTGAGGTTGCTAGCTCTGGGGACTGAACTTTTAACCTTGAGCTTTGCATATTCCGACCCATGGATACACTTGAGCGTTGTTCTTCCATCGATCTCGCCGAGTGACGAGCTCAATGTGAAAAGCCCCGTCCAAAAATCTATGCAGCGTGTTGTTTCCGAGCGGGCTTCTTTGAGGGAGGTATGTAATCATGTAGGCTTGGACATGGTCAGCCACCTCGTCTAATCGATGCAGATACTTTACGTGCTTCGGCCTTGCTTTTTCGAACTCTTGATACAAATGAGTGCTTGGGTGACTGTCTGCGAAGCTCAAGACGCGTTTTCTGGTATATGTGATGGGGTAACAAAAGATATATTACGTCAGGGGGGGTTGAGATGGTAGGGAGAGGCCGATTGGGGCAGTCAGATTGTTAGTAAAGTCGTGATAGCTTCGTGGAAGCGAGAATATTTCGATTTTTTAAATCAGAGTGAGAATCTCTGATAAGCACGAATCAGAACTCCCATAAGTTTTGGAGATGCCAATCCCACCTTCCACAGTATTCGAAAGCCAATGTTTGTCTACGACAGGTTCCAGCGCGACGGTCTCTTATTTGTACCGGTAAGTAGTAATAGGTGTTCGGACATATTTTCTCGGGCTTCTGGCACTCTCCCCATGACTCAACAGGGTCTGAACGAAGATTGCCAGCAGAGGGTAGGAATTCGAGCCAATGAACCCGAGTAAAATGACACGCAATCGTTATTTTCTTGAACAGACATTTGGGGGTGCCGAGGAGAGCCTCGAAGGCAGAGTCTCCGCGTGGAAGCCAGCCCAGACGAAAACATGGCTTACGTGCCTCTCATCTCACCATAAGAATAACAAGAGAAAATGCATGCGGAAAAGTGCAAGAGACTCGGCAAGGCAATTCTCCTAGAGACTCTAGAGTCCATAGCTCCGACCCGATGTCGTTGTAGACGATGCTGCGTATCGCGCGACCGCGAGCATGTTGAGCCGTACAACCAAGCCAAAGCTTAGGGATTCCTGCCAAAGCCATTTCTAACCTATTTTCCACCGCTTGTAAATCCACTAGAACAGGAGGTTATCGTTAAGCCTTGATTGTGGTACCTGATTCATAACATGGCGTTAAAGTGTTGGTAGCGTGTCGAATCGTGCATTGTTTAGAAGATGACTGGTAAAAAGTTGTTTTACGTTGCTTCTTCTTCGCTATCGCTAGGAATATCATCCAGTTCTTTGGTGGGACAACCTGATATTTCCTGTAGTTCTAGGTCAGGTAATACGGGTTTTGATCCCTCTTGATCCTATCTCATGATCTCCTTTCAGTTCGGAACCTACACAAGCTCTCACCGCAGCTGGAAAGGCGTCAAAGCCACTAGAGAACTTTTCGTCATCTCTTCTATGGCATGAAAGTCTCTAATTGAGGCAGGGAACACCCAACGGTTGCACTTTGTCAAGCTCGAAGGCGATAAAGAGACGCTGGACTTCTGAAGGCGAAGTGGGGTTAAAATCCACGTGCATGTAATGTGCTATCATATTCTAAGCCTAGGAAGTCAATATCAAGCCAGGTACCCAAGTCGCTTGTATTTCTATGAATAGGCTTAGGTGACTACAGCGTATCGTCATCGTCACATCCGACTCACACACGAGACGTTACAAAGGGTGGATAATTTGAGCTTGGTGAAGGCATGATTCCTTCGCATTAAGCCTCTCGACTGGAATAAATCTAGTATCTAGTCTTGCGGCTTAATATCTAAGGAAGAAGTCGAAGAATCTGTGAGTTAATCCTAGGCATACCATATAACTCTTCATCGAAATTTGCATACACAGCTCTGTCGCAGTCGCAACGATTCCATTCGGCTGTCCTAACAGCTATCAGTGTAAATATGACTGGCCTAGTTTGCTTATGCTTCTTCTAGAGTCGAGACGCACTTCAAAGAGGGTATCCGTCCTTCCCACTCGATAGGCCACTGATCTTCGACCTTCAAGAGCTCCACGACCCACTGTCTCTCCGTCCTATCTTTCCAGTCCACCGGCAACATTCTCTCTCCCTTTTTCCCCACCAAAAACACCTGCTCCAGATCCTTCAGCTGAACCAGGTACTGGGTAGGCACCCACCAGCCGATCGGGCACCATTTCTCCCAGTACTGGAAACGTGGGGAGCCCCAGAACCTGTACGGGGGCATCGAGACCTCGAGGTCGAACACAACCCTTCGAATATCGGGGATCTGCTGGACTGCAATGGCTGTAAATCGGCATATCTCCTGGACGGAGCTTAGACTGGATACGTTGGCTCGTAGGTGGATAGTATCGACCATGGGGTTGAAAATGACGCCTGTATATGGCGGGATATCAGGAGGGGAAATGTTGATCCGTGAGACCGGATTGACTACAACATGACCTTGAGAATTGTATTCATTCTCCAAGCACCTACGAAACTGCTTCGCCAGCACATCGTGACTTTCGCGACAGGCTAGAAAGGCTGCTGGTGGTGGGAGGGCAGACCAAGACTTGCTGGGGAAGTATCTGCAGTCGCACGGATGGGCAGAAATGCAAGACGTGATGGTCATGTGCTGTGGGAGAGGTCTATGTCTTATGTATCCGGGGAGCTCTGAGCCCGGCTGATAGGGATCTGGGATGAAGCTTGGTCCGTCGAAGACATTGACGGAGCCGTCGGTGATGGCTGAAGCGTAGCCAGCAAAACACTGGTCGCCAACATACCAAGCCGGGTTGTAGCCGTGCAGATGCAGATGAAGTAATCTTGGGCTAGCGGAGTAGCTCCAGATTTTCAGTCGCAGCTCGATGGGAAGTTGGGAGAACTGGGGAAACGAGGTGAGAGCAGAATCTAAAGGCTCTAGTCTTGGGGGCGTGCATGATGATGTTAAGAGGCCCATCAGGGCGCTGCTGGCGCTGCGGATAAGGTCCATTGTACCGGCGATCAGTAGGTTGAAAGGTCTGCTCTGAGATTGTTGCAGAAGTGGATTATTCAAAGTATTAGGCTGAGGAGAGGCGATGAAACCAAGGCACCTTGAGTGATAATAGCAAGCTGTCTTAAGTCGACCAAAAGGGAAAATTGCAGCTTGACAACAGATGACGAGTCACAGAACTGAGAAGTCACGTTTCTCGATTTTTAATCTGAATCTTGACTTTTATATAAGGTGCGGTGGCAGTCTAGGGCTGTCCAGTGAAGAAGAGAATGGGAATATCCTCAGGTTCTATTCACATGACTGAGAACGCAAGGCCAAGAATAAGAACAAGAGTCCGCCACCTGAGAATCGTAGATAAAGGGTCTGATTCCTGAGTATTAAGCTGTAGGGATACTCAAGATAAATAACATAAACTCTCTCTGGCATGTCTCTGTAGGTGTAGAGTAGTAGTCCATAATTTAAAGTATGGTAAATCTCTGTTATTCTCTTCCAGATTCCATCTTTCCTCTCGACCTATAAATCCATCGGCTAACTACTTTAGTCGCTTCCTTAAGACTTAGAAGCTGAATCGCTGTTGACTTTTTAGTTTTCGCTCCTTATCTTGTCAATTGAAGTAACTCTTGATACGCTATAGGATTAACGATTCTAGTATACAAGTTTACAGGTACAACATTATTATCAGTTATACCATGCGCTAAACTACATGGACTCACTCTATATCGACCGATGAGAAGTTTAGGTTCATTGAGACCGCAGGTCTTGGAAGTATCCCTGGCGAAAGGACGAGTATTTGCGGATATTTACGAAATTAGCGACTCCATCTCAAAATCAAAAAAGAAGTACTTCTTTTGCAAGCCGTACTCAGCGTCTTCTTATACTACCATTTGTATTATCAACTGGTGTAAACACATATGTACATATTCACCTATTATATTAGCCGACCCAACCACACAATGCTTCGCTGGCCCTCAGGGCCCATAGCCGTGGAGGCCGATAATTGTTCTTTTCTTCAAGAAAGTAAGAAAAGAAACGCAACCTAGACGATCCCGTCCCACTCATTGTTAGCGACATGCCCTTAGCGCAACAGAGATGAACCAGATACAGGCATTGATTCTCCTCCAAGATCCACGTGTACAGCGCATTGTGAAGCGGAGCCGCTAGGACCAGAGCGACGCCTTATCTTCGGCAAAGATTTGCAGGAGATAGATATCAAAATAGTTGCGACCTGAGACATGGATTGGTTGAACAGTCCTACAAAGCAATTTGGCGCAGAGGAAGCGCGCGGGGCTCATAACCCTGAGGTCCCAAGATCGAAACTTGGAATTGCTATGTTTTTGACCGGTCCTGCCTTGTTTCTTTTTCTCGCACTGCCTGTCCCCTGGATCCTATTTTCGACAAAATCAAATCAATCCGTGCATCGTCTTTCTTCCTTTCTCTCTTTCTTGTTGTCTAGCTCCCCTTTTGGCTCTCTCTTTATTTTTCTCTTTTCCTAGCTCCTGAACAAGTTATCTCACTGCCGAGACCCAGAGATATCCATCCCCTCTCTGCCCCTCTCTAGCGAGGGACCGTTGTCGTTTCAACCCTGCACATTTCCAAATCACGTGATTCATATCCCGCTCAGGCATCTCTCCTCCAGGAGGGGAAAAAACAAATCATCTACATGTACATGTACCTCGACAAGCGCATCTGCCACCAGCCCCATCGCCCATTCGACGCAGTCCCGGTCCGCCCGAGGTAAGTCCCAAGAGGCAGGCAACACCTCGCGAGGCACGGGACGGCACGTGAGCACAGGTAGCACCGCATCGTGATGATCGCCTGGTTGCTATGTCGGGGGAGCGGTGTTGTCGGTGGTGGTGTAGGAGCAGCGCGTCGTCGCTCCTGTTGGGGCACTGCTGCCACTACGGCCCCCAAATCCCGACAGCCGCCGATACCCCTGCGCCAGGCGCCTGGTGGCCTGACTACGAACCTGCTGTGTGCGACCTTTCTCACCGGTTGTGACGCGTGAGGTTAGAGATGGGTCTGGGGACAGGTGCAAGGTTGTGGGAATCAGGTTGGTGCAGCTGCTTGTCAGGAGGTAGGAGGGGGAAGTAGGAGGGGGAGGTAAGAGGGGACGAGGTACGGCTTTTGAATAGTTGGGAGCTTGTAACGGGATTTGGCGGTTTGAGATGGAGGTGGGATGGTATTCTACTCTGTTCTGTTTACTCTATTCTATTCTATCATGCCCTGTCCTGTCCTGGTTTGTTGGGTTTTGAGGTGTCATGTTGTACGAATTTCACACAATAGGTCATCATGTCAAGGGGTGGGGGGGGACCCCCCCCAGGAACTAAAAGATATCAAATGATCAATTTACCAAATCAGAATAATAAGGATACACTGAAAGATTACGATTTTACTCATTGAAAAGTCTGGACACGTCGCTCTGATCCATGCCTGCACAATAAACTCCGCATATCAATCCCTGTGCTCGATCCCTATCCCCGACACGGGGCTGGCTATTTTTGCAAATGCAAACGTAGATGTAGATGAAAATGAAAATGTATGTGCAGATCTCCAGATCGGTACAGCCGTCACACCCCGAGAGGCGAAGGCGTGCGATCCCCTCAGTACGCCACCGGCGTGCTCAGGGTAAAGGTCACCGGGGATCCGGACATCTGGACCCAGATCGTCAGCGGGTCGCCGCCAACCTGCTCCGTCGTGAAGCCCTGGGTGCTGGTCACCGAGCCCGGCACCGTGACGGGGATCTTCGCCGCGCAGGTGTTGCCGGCGGTCGTGAGCGTGACCGCGGTGATGGTCTTCGCGCTCGGGTTGGTGGTGTACGAGAGCGCGGGCTGGCACTTGTCGCGCGCCATGCGGTTGGTAAAATCGGTGGCGATGTCGTCGTGCTTGAGCGAAATCATCGGCCAGTTGACGAGGCGGACCATCTCCTGCACGACCGTCTCGGCCCAGGCCTGCAGCATGGACAGCTTCTTGCTCTGGCCGTTGATAGTCGTCGTGCCGGCGGTCACGTAGTTCAGGTTGGCCTGGTGGAACATGTAGGGATCGTGGTGCAGGCCGAGGAGGTGGCGCGTGTTGGTCGCCTTCTCGACGGCGAGGAGGGCGTCCCAGTCGCCTTTGCCGGCCGAGGTGTTGATCCACTCGGCGACGGTGCAGGCGGGCAGCTGGCAGTTGTAGTAGATGTTGGTGGCCCAGCGCGGGACGACGGTGGCCCCGGCGTAGCCGTCCGTCTCCACGGTGCTGATCAGCGGCCAGAACTCGTTCTCCTTGTTCATGAGGATGGGGCGCGTGTTGTCGCCGACGACGTTCCTGAGGCCGGCGTCCAGGCGGGCCCGGATGGCGTCGCCGTTGTGCATGCCGGTGATGGCGGGGGGGATGAGGCCGTTGGGGCTGAAGCGCGCGGCGCCGGCGATGCCGACCTGCTGGAGCCAGGCCTGGTTCCAGGTCAGCTCGCGCGAGACGTCGAAGTAGGTGGCGTTGTTCTCGTCCTCGTGAGTGAAGGTGTGCGAGACGTGCGCCATGGCGTTGAGGTTGTCCGGGTTGGCGAACCAGAGCTTGAGCGGATCCAGGTTCGTGCAGGCGACCGTGTACGGGTAGGTCGCCGGCGTGGCCGGCCAGAGGTTGGTGCCGGTGCCCGGCGTCTTCTTGAACTCGAGGGCGGTGTCGTTCTGCCCGTCGTACTCGATCGGGCCGATGCCACACGCCGACGCGCCGGTGGTGGTGGCCGCGGCGGCTTCGATGTTGCCGTTGCCGTTGTGCCCGATCTCCATAAAGTAGCTGCTGCCCGTCGACATGCGGCTGTTGAGGTCCCGGGTCCAGGTCACGTGCTGGTCCAGATCCGCCGTCGTGATCCGGTAGGTCTGGCCGGCCGGCGAGTAAATGTCGGATTCCAGGAACATGTCGTCCACCTGCGTGCTCAGGTAGAGCCGGCGGAATCCCGTGTAGAGGCCGCGGGTGGCCCACGTGATCCAGGCGTGCTGAAGGTAGTTGGAGGTCGACGACCAATCGGTCGCAAAGCCGATGAAGAAGACCATCTGCTGCCGGCCGTCGATGCTGTTGATGACGCCCGCCGTCGAGCTGCTCGAGAAGCCCGTCGCCGGCGCGAAGGCCGCAAACTCCTTGGCGATGCTGGTGTTGGTGATGGTCGCCGGATAGTGGTAGAGGCCGGCGGTGCTGACCCCGGCGCCTGTCTTCATCCCCGCGCTGGCAAAGGCCGACGAATCCGAGATGCTGATGAGCTGTTCCACGCCGTCGGCACAGCAGCCGCCGGCAATCGCAGACGCCCCGTACGCGGGACCTGGGTAGACGTCAAGGCGCACCATGCGCACGCCGAACGTCACCTGGTACTGGTAGAGAGTGGCCATCTGCGCGGCGGTGAGGGCGCTCTGGAAGCCGAGGGTTCCTCCATAGTCGTAGCTGACCTCGGACAGGATGACGATGGCGCCGTAGTTGCCAGCCGTGGACGACGCGTTGAGGGATGGGAGCGTTATGCCAGCCTGCGGGACCGCGACGACCTGGTACGGGATGCCGTATCCATTGAGGCCCGACGTGGCCGAGTAGGCCGAGGCGTTATCGCGCGCAAAGATCAGGACGGTCCCCTTGACACTCGTTCCGGCCACCAAGGCACGGGGAGTGGCGACGTACAAGTTTTGCACCGTGGTGTTGGCGATAATACTCAACCCATCGACTGCACCCGATCATTCGTTAGCGTCAGCTTCTCTTGCCATTTCCACTTCCACTTGCACATGGGCACCAGAGTAGACAGAGTACACGTGACACACCTATCATAGCCTTGGCCTGGACGACTGGTGTGATTTGTCGCACCGCATGGGTACTTGGCAACGAGATCCTGTTGTGATGATGCTTATGGGCGACGACTCCGGAGACGGAGAATGCCAACAGGAGGGCCTTGAAAAGGCTGGTGGTTTTGGAGAGCATCAGGGGCGACTGGCTGGAAACGAATGACAGCCTGTGGTTTTGATTTCTATTATTATTGTTTTTCTGATCTTATTTTTCGGGGAGAGAGAGAGGGGACGGATGTGGGGGGAGGGGACAAAATAAAACCAAAAGAGCACCGGGGNNAAGAGCCAAAGAGCGACTGATGGTGGAGAGCGAGACCAGGGAGGAGGAATGGCCAGCGTATATAGACAAGGGGAGCAGAAGAGCTGACAACATATCGCCGCCCCCTGACACCCGACTTGACAGCTGGGACCACCCGGCGGGCGAGGGGGGGGGGAGGGTCTTCTGGTGGATGGGCCGGATTCCAGTGCTCGGGCAGCACACACGGGACGAAAAGGGCCCAACCCCCACGAGAGGTGCAAAGCACGAAAGGGGTGGCGAGTCTTCTTCCAGGACGGCGGCTGCTAGGGTTCCTCGTTCCTCGACATCCCGTACGTACGACATGCCCTCGCCCACCGTCTGCTGACCACTGACCTCGTACATGCCATGGCCCGAACCTGTAGCCCGCTGCATCGGGGCCTGCAGTGCAAGCCCGCAAGCGTCTAGCAGGTGAAGCGTCGGGGGACACCACTCCTCGTCCAGAATCGAGGGCGAGAGGGTCCCAGACCGGTATTTCATTAGTGTCGGCGGGCTCCCCGGTCTGGGCCCCAGGTCGGCTGGCCTTTGATCTGACTCTGCTTCGGTGCTGGCGGTGCTGGGGCGCAAACTCTCCTGATCCTAATTCCATATTCGCGCGTGGATACGAGCCGGCGGCTTTGCGGAGGGGGCGACTTGGGGGTCCAGCAGCCGGGTGGACGAGGTCCCTGTGCAATATTGATCCGCGCTGCAGGGACGGCAGCGGGTGAGCTGGGAGACTCGACGGAGGCTGGGAGGGTAGAGCACCCAAGCAGGATTTCATGGCGCTGGCGATCGTTCGGGAGAGCGGGGAGTTTGAGAGAAGGATGGTTGATGAAGCTTTGCCCGTGGAGTGAAGCTTCTGCTGCGGAAAAGCTTACCCCGCCGCCGGCCCGACACCCTTACCCGCAGCACCACGTGACCGTACACGTCGCCGGCCCCACCCCCACACCCACAGCACCACGTGACCGTACACGTCGCCGCACCGCTTCCTACCCACCCCTCGGCGACCGCCCTCGGCTACCCTCCCCCTTCCGCCTGGACTGAAGCGGAGAAACGACCCAGCACGGAGACGCCGCCCAACACAGACATCCCAGAACTCCAGATCCGTCCTCGCCGTGCGCTGCCACACGGGTGGTGGCGTATCTGGAGCGGAGCACGGCCATTCCATCGGGGGTACGAGCGACTGGTTGAGACAGCAACGTACGTAAAAGGTCCCTCGTACGTGAACGGGGGCGGCGAAAGGGGAGGCGACAAGCAGACGGACGGCCGTTCTCCTTCAACCTCCCCTCCATGTTCAAGAGGCGAGGCAGGGGCGCTTCACGATCCAGGCCTTGTATGGCTTGCGAGAATTTGTGCTTATGAATCATGATAAGAATGATCGTTCGAGAGGGGGGCGGGGGACGATTTTCCCCCTCCCCCCCCCCAAACGTATCTTGATCTCGCAGCGATTGTTTCGACGCTTTTCTCTTCAATTCGGACCTCTATTCATTTTACACTTGATTTGGAAGCAAAAAGGGTCAGTAGTTGGCCAAAGTACAACCAGGGGCGAGAGACATGCGCTAGGCCTTTCTTATAGGTAAAAGTGGTCTTCAGGGGTACGGCCATGAAAGCATGTGGATGCCAGTCAGGGTGCGTTTGGTCTTGGAAAATCATACACGGTTGTATTATCGAGTACGATTTGGGCAATACATAGGTGTTTGGTCTCAGAGCCTGACTGTACCTGGACCTCGCAGGTTTATAATCACTCTCGCTATGCTCTCTTAGTCTTAAGCAATTTCCGAAATTTGGCCTGAAGGTCGTTTCTGTATCCCGGACCGGAAATCTGCGCTAGTAGTTCCTCGGAGGATAAGGGGGAAACCTCGGAATATTACTTGCTTAACGAGCCTGGCCTTCTACCTACGTGCCCAAAAGATCCAAGACTTGGCGTCTATGCGCAGTGCTAGAAGATTCGGTTTACAAGGGGTTATGCTGAGGGGTACTACTAATGATTTTAATACGCAAATATGCCGCTGTAACTACCTAGATTACAAGTATATAAATCATTATAGAACTAGCACTTGAGATGCCGGTAGTTAAAACTCTACGCAAATCAATGAAATAAGACAGTCGACTTATGGTCTTTACCCTTACTTCGACGCTGGTCTTGCGTCAAATAGAATTGCCTTATGATTAGACCTTACGCTAAATCAAGTATAAAACGCTCTTGCTCACTAATATACCCTTTCATAGAAACGATACTGCAGTTGTACAGCTCTACTACGTACTCCCTTACTTACCTGCAACATGTTTCAAGGTACAATATTAGGGAAATACAGCTGGTATAAGGGGTTAGTTTCAGGAAGGATTAAGAGACGATTGTATTCCCTTAATCTAACAGTTTTTATTAGAGTATCCGGAGCTTCACTTTCATCAAGAAAACGCAAAAGGGCACGCTTTTCAATACATATAATTAGTATGTAAAGCAATTAGAATTACCCCTATTTTCTAGCCTTCGAATAGTCCTGATTTGAACCCTCTTAAGACTAAATAGGATAAAATAAAGGATAATATTAGAGAAAACTACCCAAAAGTCCAAAAGTCATATGATAGACTATGAGAAGCTATACTTAAAACTTAGGAGTCGATTATAAAGAAAAGGATTGAGGAGCAGGTTCGGAAAATGCCAGATGGATGTTACGACCTGTATATTTATAGAGGTCACGTTCTGCGCAGCTGACCATATACGGTCGAGTCACGTGCCGCAAGGCAGCAGCCTCTTGTATTTATTCTTCTCCAAGAGCTCTGTTAGAGCTTTCTTTTTTTCATCTTTGAATCTACCTACGTAGCGTACCCTTTGGGGGGTTGGGGGGCTTTGGGGCTATACAATACGTCAACTCTTTTTCTTGTACTCCTGTGGGCCAGCCGTAACGATAGATATAAAGCAGTCATCGCAGCTAGAGGAGGCCATATGAAATACTAGAGTAAATAATAAAAGCACTATTGCTAAGTGGGAGACGACTCGACATTTATACGCGGTGTCTCTTACGAACCTGCAGACTCTTAAAAGAGTCTGCAAAGCCGAGATTAAGTCCTTTCAATCGTAAAATGTAAAACCCCGAGTCGAAATAAGCCAGGACTTTCGAAAACGTCAGAAAGAAAAAATCTCCTTTCTCCTACACTACCTCTTCGAATACTTTACTTTCGACCTCTACTTGTATACTCCGGGATTATTCAAATTTTTATTTACAACTTGAGGAAAGGCTCAATGAAGGATACAAAGGGGAAAAAGGCAGGTTATAATTTACAAAGAGGAGGAACAAGAGGAGGAATAGGATATATTTAATAGTTTTATATAAAATCGATAAGAAGGGTTATAATCAAGAGCTACCGCCGACTAGTAAAACCTGGATATAATCAAATTAATAGCCGCTATTAGTATAAAAGGCTAATCTCAGAATGAAGAACCTAAGGCGACTCTATTTATTGAAGCACCTTCCGAGAACGTACTCGCCCGAGACCTAGAGGGAACAACTATTAACCAAGGTATAAGTTAGAATCTTATCTAAGGAATCGGGTTTCATAGGTATAGCAGGCCAAATAGTAAAGATATCAGGAGTTTTTTTTAAGTTAATTTCCCTCGTATACATATCCGACTATCGCGTTTTCCGCTGATACTAAATAGTTTAGAGTTAGTAAAGTACGTTAAAGGGAAAAAGAAGTATTGCTAAGTATTAAGCACGCACAGATGTCAACCCTTTGATCTTTATTCCCTCTACGAAGTAAATTCCAAGTTCCAAGTTCCAACCGCGAAGACCCAAGTACAAACACCGCGTAGGTTAGGTCCAAGTATTTAGTTCGCGTCCAGGTCCTCGACTACGCCTCTATGTCCTCGTCCACGCCCATATTCACGATCGCGTCCGTTTCATCGTACTCGGTCCTGCCTGCGTTCGGGTCCGCGTTCACCAAGGATGACTCGCATCTCAGTATACAATTTGCAATGTCTACAGGACTGCCTGTAGACCCGAGGTCGATAACTGTCCTTTCTGGACTCATAGAGTAGCGCCTAAAATCGTTTCCACTGAAGGTTAGGTTGCATGTGATACCCTCGTTATTTTCCATAATATATACCCAGGCTACTAAGAATACACCGTTCTCATCAATGTTGCTATTACGGAGAACATCTGGAATCCTTATATCAACACCAAGAGGAAAAGCAATGGTAGCTCGACGACTTGCTGTTGAACCTCCGAATTGAATAATAGGGTATAGTGCAGGAAAAATAGCAGCAGCGAAGGTGGCGAATAAGAGGGCGATAATAGGCTTCATTTCAGCAAAGATGCTCAATCATTGAGAGTATAAGTTGACAGCTAATGATATTGAGAAATACTTAATCTTGAGAGAAACGTCGGATTATATACAAGAGCTTCGTGTCGCCAAGTAGGATTGTAGCTAATACTTATTACGTATACTTTAATCTATAGATATCCCGTTGTTCCTTCCTAGCCTATTAATTTATGGTATTTTGAGAATCGCTACTAAAATTCATTATAGCAACGGATATATCTGTACTACGCTTTTCCCGGCTTGAATCCTTATTCTAGTCCGTGCGTCACTGTGGAAAGGATTCTTCGCAAAGGCTAACGTATGAGGCGTGTACCTAATTCTGAATTAATATTTAGTCGCTGCTGCTCGTACTAGAAATCGAAGGATTTAACATAGAGTTAATGATCAGAATAACTTATTTTCGAAGCTCCAACTAAAATTAATAATCAACAGTTATTGAGCGAAAACAGAATACTATAAAGATGTAAAATAGTGCTGTAGGAGTATAGTGACAAACGTCAATATAGAGTTGGAGCGCACGGACCATAGCGTAGACCAGGTTACAGGCCTTGGCATAGGCGGGTATGCTCGAGTTCTCTCTCTCTCTCTCTGTATACTCTAGATCATCAACAACTATAATCAAGAACTGCAGGAAATCATTTGCGAAACCAACCCTGATAGAGGAAGAGGAAGAGTCGCATGAGTAAGCCGCTCCCGCCCCTCGTCGAAAAAGTGCTTTATCTGCAACGGGGAAGGCTGTTGGTCAACAAATCACCCTTCAGAGGAGCGCAACGCAGCCCAAACCAAGATTCAGAGAGACTGGCAGTACCTTGCAGAAGGCGAGATTACTCATCACGATGTTATGGCATGTTTGATTAAGCACAAATGCGAAGCACCTCTCTTTGATGATAAGCCTCGCTAAGTCGATTTCCCAACCCCGACTTATGATTCATGCTTCAGTGAGCAGTTTTATACTGAGTTTGATAATAGGAAGAACTATTATAGTGTATTAACAGGGAGAAAAAGGCAAAATTTAGGCTCTTATCTAAGGATTCAGGGTCATTTCTCATTAGCTAAAGTCTAAATTCAGGAAGTTTTCATACTAGTTTCTCCTTAGATCCAATCTAACTATAGCGTTTCCCGCTCGTGCTACGTCTTTTACAATTCATATCGCATGTTTTTTCTTTCTCAAAAAAGAGATGAAGCTGTAGCTGACTTCCAAATTGGAATTCGAGTTTTGGCGATCCGCTTTTCTTGGCTTTCCAAAGATCGGAGGTCTGTTTTCCGACCTCTGTTGTTGATATTGGCCAACTAGGAGTCCAGGTGACAGAGGCCGGCTGTACTCCGTGTGGTGTTATGTGATGATATTGCCTGGCTCTGTGCAGAGGACCTGCTCTGTAAAACACGGACAGCGGGTGGCTGCGCTGTGTGTTCAATACCTGTCGGGCAGGGAGCCGCAGGCACAGGTACGCAGTCATGCCGCTATCTCTACGTACAGAGTAGCACTGTACGTATACTTCCTCGAGCCGAATGGTGAAGGGTATTGCATGATTCATACTACTTATGATACTTATGATACTTATTCTCTCCAAGCACGGTAGATCAAGACCAGGGCAGGGGTTGACTGAAGAGTCTTGTCGCAACTATTCAAGAAACTTCTTTTTTAGCAAGCACAGTACCTAAAGGTTGGTCAAACGCTCTAAACCCTGCAAAGGAACGCTTAATCCTCGATGATCAACAGGAGTGGGTGAGGTTACACATAGCCATATATATTCCGAGTACTGTAGATCACGCATTTGATACTTCCCCGCAGGCCCGCAGGCGAAATAAACACTACAATAGCGTCATTGGCAAGGGGGACGGATCACGATGGGGTTACAAGTTTTTTTTTGAACTTCACATGGTGTTCATTGAGCCTGCAATGAAGTGGTTTTCCCGCCGTTAGGCTTTCAATATCCATACGTGTAAAGTACTATCCGAAATCATACCTCAGGGCTAGGATACAATCTGCGGGCATCGAGGTTTTGCTCGAGAGACGAAGAAATTGCGAATATCTTTACACGCAGCGTAGGCGATGCCGCGCCCTCTTCGAGATTTATCCTAAGAAGCCCTGATAAGTTCGAGCAGGAGCGCAAGTTTATTTCAAGGCGGGAGCCAAGGTCGCCACGAGAACTCGCGGACATGGTGGAGGCCGTGATTTTATCAGATTTACCAGCGGCCATCTAGCTCTCGTAGGATGATTACTTGGACGCGCTCTACTTAGTACATAGGGAAATAATCTGAGGTTTTCTGTCTGTGCGCTATACTAGAACTTTCTTTTGTGCAGGGGTTTCGATAGGGGGTACTTGAAGCTTGGGAATCAATAACAGTTGAGATAATTAGAGATTTGATTAGGGAAATGCCAAATAGATGTAAAGCAGTGATTGACGCAAAAGGTGGCTATACAAAATACTAAGGAATTCAATGAAAGCAGCATTGCCAAGAATCTAGTGTGCACAGACAGAAAGCCTCAGAGTATTTCCCCATGTACTAAGTACTTGGATGGTTTCCTTGCAGAAAACATTATTCCAGGAGGCGGGGCATATGCGAGCCCCTATCCCCGGGACAAAAGTCGAAACGGAACAAAACTGGACCTGGGACAGGGAGCTTCTGGAAAGCTTAGATGATACCAAATCAAGCGCTTGTACTTTGTTAGACTGTCTGTACCCTCTTAGTTTATTTGTATTTTTTATTTGTATTTCTTGGCTTGGAAAAACCAGCCTTTAGTCTATGCTCCAAAGCTAGCAGGGGGAGACGATGACTCGATACCTATATATGGTATCTCCCACGAACCTTTAACTTCGTTATGAATCTGCAAAGCTAATATTAAGTCTTTTTACGCCGAAATGGTACACTTAGGTATTTCGAAGCAGTTATAAGCACTTTCAACTATATAAGGAAAATTCTCCTTCTACCTCTTTGTAAATACTCTTTACTTTCGACTTTTACTTGTATTTTTTAAAATGATTTGTAATATATACCTATACCTAAAGAATGATTTGAAAATGGTCACAAAGAGGAACAAGGCAATTCATAGCGTATAAAGAAGAAGTATAGTAAAAGGAAGTGAATGCATATCACATGCTCGTCACATGACGCAAGGCCAAGGCACCTACCATAGATATTCTCGAGTTCAGTGAACTCCCTCACTCTCTTTAATACAAGACAACCAACACCGTTGTATTACACGTCATACTTCCTCGTGCTCTCTTCTAGTCTACTATTAGAGCATATCCTAGCTATAGGATATACTGTAAAGCTAATATATGTTAGTAAAAAGGGTCAGTGTTAGAAAGCTGCTAACGAGCAGCGAAACGCTTAATAGATATCTAAATGAACAGTTATGATTGCACAAGGGGCAGTTTATAGCCTAAGATAAGAGAGTTAGTTCAGACCTAAGGTGATTCCTTAGCCTTACTATTTATCTAAGGCCCTTTGAGACAAAGTCCACGCTCGAGACCTAGAGTGCCTTTTTTGATTAAAGCATAAATGGAGGCTCTTATCTTAGGAATTAGGCAAAGACTGACGACTAGATAGTAAATCGCGAGCAGAGTCTGCTTTCGGAAGCAGCCTCCAGAAGGCATAAGAAGTTTGTACACTGACGTGCCCTGTAGGCCTTAGGGCACGCCGCGGGAGGTTTTTCATATTGAAGAAAAAACAAAAGCGAAGAAAGCTCTAGAGCGCGGAGATCTTACATCAGCTGGGGAGCCAAGTAAGCATCTTTTCAAACCAGACGAAAAACGACAATCGCAACTGCCTAGGCGAGCAGCAACAGTAATAGTCAAGTACGTCTATCAATCCTAGCTATCTTCCAGACCTGTGAAAGAGCCCAACTAGCAGGCTAAGCTTGGCTGCCTGCTTTACAGGATCTCCCTTGTGTATATATTATACATTGAACCTGATGTGACCCAAACATGACGCTGTTTACATATGTTCTTGATACTATTATTTCTTTACACAAATGACCTGATCCTCCAGTCGAGGCTTTAGGCAACTGAAATTCTCCAAGGGAGAGTAAGCACAGCTGCTGTGCTTGCGAAAGCTCAAATCTGCTTGTTTCTTTGACAGAGCTTATAGCAGAGGAAGACAACAGGACAAGAGGGTTCAATGCAAAGACAAGCTGTTACTTGATGTTCTAGCAAGGGCAAGTGGGAGATTAAAACCAAGTCCCCTTTGCTTTTCTCGTTACCTGACTCTTGGAGTGGCTCCCTACCTCGGCCTTGCGTTTCACTTGTGCACTATCCAGCATCTAAGCCTTCGATTATGCGCTGTTGAGAAAGAAAGTACCCGTGCAGTTGTGCTATAACTTGACAATAATAGGCTGGCTGACTATGAAGTGTAGAGTCACCTTGTACCAACAAACTGGAAGCTGTTAGGAAGAGGCTAGAAATAAATTACTCTGATCATTTCTAATTTACTATTTATACCTTTATGACAGCTGAGAAAATGTGTTTTTTAAAGGCTTTGAGTATACAGACTTTAGTATCAAATTGCCGGAAGGTGAGTAAAGCTCTATCTATGTTTAAATTCCTGTATTATATGTATATGAATGTGTGTGTGTCCTGCTAAAAGCTAACACTCTTTTAGATTCAGTAGCCTACTACCCAGTTTCTACTTGCTAGTCCTCTCTTGGAAGTTGTCTACTGATTTGCTCTTTAGTTAAACGCTTGATACCTTACTCTCATCTGCTGTCAATAATTATCAACACAAGAGCTTTGCCACAGTACAATAATTGGCCGCTGTGCCCCTATACACCTGTTAATGGAAGTACCATATCGATCAATTGACACACTATGTACGATCCAGCTTGTTAAGTTATAAAATCGTAGAAGACCAGAACAGGCTTATCAATCCTTAGGTCATTTTCGAAGGCCGGCAGCCTAAGGCCTTCATAAAGTATACCTTCAAAGCACTGATCAAAGAGATGCCAGCTCCATACTTACAAACCCATCAGGTAGTCCGTAACCTCATCAAAGCTAATAAAAATCCGCTTGAGCTTTCCCGCTTTACTACTGACAGAATCTAAAGGTGTAGATTTTGAGTTCTATGGAGCTGTAGGAGTATATACATAGTCCATGGGGAAATAATTTGAGGTTTTCTGTCTGTGCGCCATACTAGAACTTTCTTTTGTGCAGGGGTTTCGACAGGGGGTATTTAAAGCTTAGGAATCAATAACAGTTGAGATAATTAGAGATTTGATTAGGGAAATGCCAAATAGATGTAAAGCAGTGATTGATGCAAAAGTTGGCTATATAAAATACTAAGGAATTCAATGAAAGCAGCATTGCCAAGAATCTAGTGTGCATAGACAGGGAACCTCAAATTATTACACCCTGTACGAAGTATACAAGGTAGGCTTACTAAGCCTTAGTCTCCGTTCCGTACGGCAATCTCCGTACCTTGTATATTTCTAACAACTACCTGTATACATAAGCTATACGTAGTACCTCTGTAGCGTATCCAAGTCCATTGCAAAACCCCGCTGTGGTCTGACAACCATTCACTATTTTGCGTAGGATCTCACAGATAGGTTACTCTGTGAGTGATTTACACTCGCGTATAACTCACCCATGAAGTACCCGTAAGCCCACAAGCCCACAGTATTAAGGATTATCAGGAAAGCCCTACTCGCAGAAAAGGCGTCTTTCTTATTTCCCAAGCACAGAGCGCCATACCCTTCCTTGCCCCCGAGGAGCCACACCGTAGTCAGCGCACCTGTCCCTATCCCGAGCACAAGCACAAGCATCGATCTCGCTGCCGCGGTATGAAGTTATAAACCCAAATCCTGTCGTCCTCTTATCAAAGACGCTTAATGATCAAGTCCAGAAAGGAAGCTTGAGAGTGAAACATATAGCGCGGAGAAGATATGTAGAGATACTTGTATACATGTAAACAGCTATCTACGACCTAGCTAGTTGAAGCAGCAGCGGAGAGAGGGGAGGAGAGGGGAGGAACCTGATCGCTGCTTAGCTGGTCAGTTTTCACCCGAGCGAAGCGCAGCGTCACCTAGCCGCCATCACACTCACCCCGCAACTGCCGAACCGGCGGCAAACACCGCAGCGCCATGCATAAGTCAACACACATATCCATACATGTATAACCCACGTGCTCGCTTAATTGTCCGGCTCAGGTCTAGCTGTCCCTAAGAGTAATACTTGAGGTCCGTCTTGTAAACAAACACCCCGTTTGAATACCCGTGCACTCATCAATCCCACTACGTACCCCCTCTCCCTCTGATTTAACCACCCTCAACACGATTGGGACACCTGCAACTCTACTCACAAACAACAACATCGCGACCGAACACACACCTCTGATATAAAAACCCCGAGGTAGTTCTACAGGTATACCCACACCCGCACTCCTCACTGACTTGTCCGTTTAGCCAGGGTATCAACGCACCGGGGACTCGCGAGCGGGGTACACAGCCCAGTGCTGTACTGTAGTGAATGCAGCGTCGACCTGTCTACGCAGCCACGAGACTCGCTGCGTGCTGCAAGCCCACAAGATCAAGCGCAAGGTCTAGCTCCAGGTCGGGATGAAGTGCTCCAGTCCTCACAACCATTCACCATCTAATCACAGCCTGTCGTCCTGACGCAACATGCAAAATGCAATATGCATAGTGGTACATGATACCGATTCCTGGGAAGGAAGGGAACGCTAGGTAGTCAGCTACCTGCTCGCTTTCGGGAGTATAACAGCGTAGGGTATATACATGGCAGAGTATAGCATCCCACGTGACCCGAACGCTATTACACGCTCAGTAGGGATGCTGCGTTGGCAGCTGGAGTGCCTGCTGGTCTTAGCTTATGAGTCAATCCGGCCATCAGACAATTAAACGTCTGTATTCACCTGCATTCTTTTGGTATATATATATATATATTATTTAAACTTCCCCACGCATGACTAAGGCTTGCGGCATCTGTGGTGGAGATATCATGCATACCATACCATACCTTACTATTCATCCGCCCCCGTCCCTTACTATACTTACTACTCCGTCGCAGGCCAAATAAACACTTCATTAGCCTACAACCAAGAGTAGTTTAGAGTGTTCTTGCAAGGCTCCATATACTCTTACATAGTATTTATTTGGCGTCCGACAAAGTATACGTTGTTATAATCTGCCTTGCCTAGCTATACCTTATGAAACCGCTGTCTTCCCACCAGCCAAAACATCGTCTGTTCGACGTCCGTGTATGCCTTTGACTCCAAGCCTCCTGACAGACGCTGCCCTTCCTTACCTTGTGTTTATGATCTTCCCTGCTGGTCTGCGCAAAGCCTGGAGCCCAGATGCCACTTGGTTCGAGGCCTTCGTTCACAGTGTGCCATCGCCTTAGGTCTCGGATTTGTCATAGATTGAGCTGATGGCCTGGCCCTATACGCCGTGCGAGCGTGGAGAAGAGTGGACGAGCGGTCTGGCCGGCTCACTGTCAGCACCTCACGAGATGGCTACTCAGCCGACTCCAGACGTCCATCTGTTCCATGCCGTGTAGCCATGCTAGACCGTCTTGGGACGCAGATTTATTTCACAAAACGGCTTGCCATTCTGGCCTACACTGTGTTGGAATTCCAAACTGCGAAAAATTGCGAAAACCCACCCCATTCCGGGCTGGCCGGTCCTAGATGGCCGTACTGGCCCAGCTTATCGCGCAGAAGCGTTTGTCCACGTTACGACCGTGACGCCTCTAGCTATCACTGGTAAGGACACGTGCCGCTGAGAAGTCTGTCCGGCCCGTCCGTGGATCGTCCCCAAAATAGCTTGTTGATTCCGCTTACATAGCATACTGTACAGTACTGAATCAGTGTAATGGCCATTCTGAAATCTCAGGATCTTGTAGAGTGGAGGTCAGTAGCCCAGCAGACTTCCTAGCAGCTCGAGTAGGTTTCCCTGCATTGCAAAAGACCGTTTTGATTGCTTGACCAGGGTCGCGCAATTTATAGCTCACCAACTGTGCGGCTGCTTGGTCTCCTTCGCGCGCGGAATTCCAGCTGTGGGGCCAGGGAATCTTCCACTTCGCTCCGAAGTTTGAGATACAGTGTAGTCCCATCGCGAGGATTCATCCGGCTCGACCCCTGTCCAAAATAAGGATCTCGGCGGGAGTTCCTCATGGGCGGGATCTCTGGGCATCCCTTGGAGGAGGGGGGAAGGAAAACAAAAGAGGTAGAGAGAGAAAGAGAGAGAAAGGATTCCTCGCCCCTCCCTCGTGATCTTCGTACTGTATTTAGATCGCCAAGGAAGCTTGTGTGCGAAGCGACGTAGCAGAAATAGGAATGGCTTATCTGGACAAGGGGGTGCTGTAGTAACATGCACGGTGAGTCACGTGTGGCTCATGATGAGGATGCCCTGTGACAACAGACAGGAACGCCTGCCCGTACCTGGGGCACCACGGATATCCTGTCCATCTGAGCGGGAATGTCGTTTGCTAAGGAGTGGGAGAAGCGGCCCCGGACGAGAATGAGGATCTGAACGGGGTATGCTTGTCTGCCGTATCCTCCTGGGCGCGATGCTACCCGACCCTACTGTACAGCTGTACTGCCCAGCAGAGAGTGGTACCGTGGAGTGGCACTGTGGAATATGGATCTCTGCCCGCATGGATATGGACAACTCTGCTCCTCACTCCGCTTGCTCCCCCGCCGAGGCCGAGATCCTAAGGCTTGATTAGCACAGTAGATACTGGAGTATACCTCCTTCCTGGATCCAGAAATGTCTAGTCAGGTCACGGTCTTGAGCCAATGTACTCTCGCTCAACCCCAGGTACACTCGCTCAACCCCAATCCCGCATCCGATGACTCGCAACATGAAGGAGAGCCGCTGATTGTCGAGCACTCCAAGCTCAAGCGGCAAGGCTTACAACATAGACAAGTCCTTGCTTCTGGAATTCAGCGGGCGACGACGAAATGGCACGCACCTACATCACAGGAGTTACCGCGGGTAACCTGACCGAGCTGAGAAGACACTGGTGGCAACTGGTATGGCTTCTAGAGTCCAGGCGGACCTGCGCACTTTTTCCCCACTGGCACTGATTCTTACCAGGTGCTAATCAGCTTGGGTCTTGCCTCTATTGCAGTCGGGGTTTCGTATATAATATTCCTACTGGCGCGGAAGTCATGGAAGAGCTTACGGCGAGAGGTATGCTCAGCGCGCAAACCCCCATTCCTTCCCTTTACATGTCACCTGGCTGACCAGTGGGCTTGAAAAACACCAGCGAGGATCATCTCCGCACTTCCGGGCCAGAGCTGCGCGCCGTCTGCAGAGATACACGTCCCGAATCACGCCGGAACCCGAGTCGGAGAAGCTGCTGCTGCGAGAAGCGAGAAAGCCATCTTCCCTGGGAGTGTACCTCGGGCCTTTCGAGAGCCCGATATCAGAGGCTCAGGCGAGCGTGCTCTCGGGACGAGACATGCTAGTGCTCGACCCGCTGCAAGCGCACGTCAAGCAAGCTTTGCAGAGCATTTCTGGCCACGGAGCTACCCCTCGGCGGTTCGTCGGACGGCTGGACCTGCGAAGTGTCCTGAATGTTTCGGCTCCGTCAGAACAGCTGGAGAGGCTCATCCTCCCGTCGCTGGACCGGGTGATGAGCATGGTCTCGGTGGCCTTTCGAGAGGCGGATGTCGACGGCGGCAACGGCGGCTTCACGGGCACTCTCCTGGCCGGCTGGGAGGGTTTTCCTTCTCCGGTTCTGCACGAGCTGTGTCGCGCCATTGCCACCTTTGGGCTCGAGATCTACATCGAGACCTCGGCGCCAGATTTCCTGATCGACGGGGAAGTGTTGGCTTCCAACGCCATCGCGGGTCTCGTCATCCGAGATGGCCTCGTGCTGGCCGACGGAGAGCGGCGAGACTGTTTTGGCATGAAGCCACTGCGGACGACCATCAAGGCCTTCGTCTCGCAAACGAGCGTCCGGGATTTCCACGTGTTTGTGTGGGAGACGGTGCGCGACGACGTGGTCGTGTCGAACGCAGTGCTGAAGCGGACGTTTGCATGGTGCAATTTCTACAGCATCGTGTCCTGGATTGGGCCGGAGAAAGCGCTGGTGGATGCGAGCGTGGCGGCGGTGGAGGCGGCGGTGGAACCGTTGAGCGCATTTGCGTGGTTGAAGGAGCCCAAGACCATGGAGCTGCACGAGATGTGGAGGAACAGGAGAGAGGTGAGTGAGAATCTCCAGGTGAGAGGGATGACTTGATACATACACACTTATATATATGAATCATCCAACCTACATACGGGATGGGACTAAATAGCTGACGTGGGAGCCTCAGGTCGAAAAGTCGAACCATCGCCTCTCGGTTACGGGTCAGCTGACTCTGCTCAATGATTTGCTTCCAAGTCTCGGAGAAGCTCAGAATGACTGCTCCTGTCAGCACGACCACAATTACGACGAGACGCCAGATTGGCCTCTGACTCCCGCCGTCAATGCCTCGTTCCAGCAGCAGCGGCAGCAGCAGCAGGAGGAGGATATGGATTGGTTTACCCTGCGAGAAGGCGTCGGCGTCAGCAAAGATCCCCTCGGCACGTCTGCGCTGGGTGCGAGCTACGATGGCCTCGGATGCTTCCCCGTCGGTCTCGATGTCTCTCTAGACGATTTCGAAGAGATTGTCTTCTCGCAGAGAAATCTGAAGAAGCTCGAACTGCTCGACTCGGTCACTCCCACCCAGCTGCGCGAGTACGGTCGACAGTTTGCCGGCTTCCTCGCTCAAGCTACCGTACCCACCGAGCCTTTGATGTCAGCCACGCCATCTATCCGCCGCACAATCGAAGACCTGGCCGAGATCCTCCAAGCCTACCCAGGCGATGGCACCGACGGGATCCGCGTCTTCCTGGGGCTGCAATCGGGCTTCCAGCGCACGCCCGACAAGCAGTTCTGGGCCGTCTTCCACTCTTCCCCAGCAGAGGCCACGACCGACATCTTCATCTCCAAGAGTGTCCGCGACGTCGCAGGTACGCTTCTGCATACGTTCCTTTCGTGCCGGGGTCTGAAACGGCGAGAGTGCATCGCGGCCGAAATCTCTTTCAGTCGCTGGAACAAGAGTCTGCTGCCGCCTCAATCCATCCCGCCGCGACTGGTGCAAGATGTCGAGATCCTCTCCCCCGAAGAGTGCCTGCAGCTTCTCCAGCGCGTGTCGCTCGCGCCTGGGGCCGTCGAGGATGGCCTGCTCTGCGGCATCAAGGCGGCGTTGATGGAGCGCCTCGTCGACATCCCGACGTGGAACCAGCTCAAGAAAATCAACACGGTTGGTTACCTGAGTGGGGATATCAGTGTTGAGCAGCTTCTCGAGTCTCGCATCCGCTGGTATTCTCAAGCGAAGCGCTGCCATCCTAGTTTGCCGGCTGCCATGGCCCTGTTCTGCGAGGTCGAAGAGAAGATCCAGAATGCCCTCAGATCCAGGGGTCATCGTGACCTGCAGACGATCATTGATTCTCTTGGCCAGCTATTGCATCATCCGGATGTCAGCACGGTGGGAGACCTATTTGCCTTGTCGGTGTTCTGTACGATGCGGAAGCTGGCATTGGAGGAGGTCTATGTCGAAGTGACCGACAGGAATCCCCTGTTTAACGACCAGACCGATCAGTCCGCCGCCTTCGCTGAGACCTTTGCGCTGGGATCTCGCTGCGAATCCTACTTTGACTGCACTCCCAGCCAGTTCGGCGAGCTCCTGTCCGCCAGGTACCGCGCGTTCTACTCTCGACCCGAGAATCAGCCTCCCATCATCAAGGACACCATGGCAGCGTTCCCTTCGGCCTACGCCGAGACCCAGATTGACGTCGACCCCAACGACGCGCCAACGGAGATGGCGGCGTACAAAAGATTCATATTCCTGGGCATCTTCGCGGTCCCGGCGCTGATCGATATCATGATGTTGTCCATGACAGGCCACGGTTTGTATCTCAGTGGCGGCGAAGAAGGCGAAGGGTACATGACGCACGGCGAGCAGCACAGCGCCACCACCGCACTGATGATATCCCTCCTCCTATCTGGCGCGATAGGGACCTGGATCACCCGCGGCAGCACCTACTACCTCTCCTCAATGGCTTTCTCCGCCATGAACTACTTCGTCGTCACTCGGCTGCTCGGGGGCCTCGCCTTGACGCTCATTGTCGGCATCGTGGGCTTCATTGCATTCTCGTGCACGGTATCGGTCTACCACGCCACCGTGTTCTTTCTCTATCTCGTGGTCCTCACGGCACATCTCTTGCTCTTAGCAGCGCTTGCCAACTACCAGTTTGTCGGCTCTCCATTCCAGTCCGGGCGAGCGACTATAATCTTCTGCATCCCGATCTTATTTGTGTCACCCATCATCACCATATTCGTCCCGAATCACGACGTTGCGATCTACCTAACCGTGCTGTACATCTTTGCCAGCATGCTGTTCATTGGGGTCCTTCGCGCGGGGTCCCAATGGACGACGTGGTATCAGAAGATCACGTTTGTCGACGACGCGGCTCTTCGGAGGTGGTACGTCGACAACAAGACTCCCAGTACGCCTGGCATCGAGAAGATGTCTGATCCGGCCGTCTTGGAATTTGCACGCCAGGCCTTGTTGCACGATGTCCTGGCCGAGAAGAAAAAGTCCATCTTCGCGAAGAAAGCGGCCGACCCGCTCGTCGTGAAGCTGGCATCCTCGTTTGAGGCTAGCAATTTCTTGATGGACTGGTACTGTCGTTTCACGGGTGTATCCAAGCCGATTCTGTTCAGCTCGGCGTGGAATGTGCAGACCAAGGCCGCCCTCTCCTCGATACAGAAGTCTCAGCTCGGAATGCGCTTCCACAACGGATTCCTGCATTGGCGCCAGGCAGGTGATGAGATTGGGTGTACGATGCTGTTATTTCTCGTTGCGCTGCTTGACAAATGGATCTCGCTGCTTGATGGTGGTGATCTGATCGGCCTCACCAGCTCCAACACCTCCCTTACCATGCCGGTTGGTTTTGGACTCGCCTACTACCTCGTGGGCGCTGTGGTGCTTGACTTTAATGCCAACAAGCTGCACGAGCTCGCAGCAAGAGGCGATGAGAACGTTATCCCAACAGACTCGGATATCGCCCACGCGCTAAAGCAAAAGTCGGATTACCTGAGAAGATTGTACTGGAAAACCCTTGGTCGGTTCTTGCTGCTACACGTCTGGGGATTGGCCGTAACGTCAATGCTTTTGTGGCTCTTCTCCCGTACCGGGAGTGGCGAAGGCACTATTATCTATTTGTCTTACGTGCTGGCATATACAGGTCTCTTGTGGTACCAGTACACGCAGATCTTCTGTGAACGACAAGAATTGATGCCGCTTCTCGTTGCGATCGCTGTTGGTCTACCTCTAGGTCTTATTCTCAATCACGAGGCCGATGGCTTCTACTACGGTAAGATCATCGCGCTTGGTACCGCGACCTGGACTCCAGCAATTCTGTCTCTCTGGGCCGGCAAAATCGTTGGCCCCGCCGGGGGGAAGCTGCGTCCTCTGTCGACGTCCAACGGACAATACAACGCCTACTCTAGCCCCGGTGCAGATCACGCCTGGTCCCAGCCAGAGCTCCAAAGCCTGTACGATCAGCTCTCCGATTTCTCGGCGAAAGAACATCTCGTCGTCGATCCAGATTCTGACTTTGGGGGCCATGTCAAGCTAACGCTGGACCACTGCGCCCGCGCCGAGCATCCCGAGCTAGTCAAGCGCGCGTTTCCTGAAAGCGGAGCCCTACTCAAGCTCAGTATAAAGATGTTCCGGGAGCGGTTCATCCAAGTCGAGCTCATCTCATCAGACTGCTACTCGGACCCGAGTATGCGTGCCATCAGCTCCGTTCAAGGCGACCAGATAAGACTCCTTGTCGCGTGCGAGACAAAGCGTTTCCACATTAGCCATGATCCGCTGCAGAGCTTATACTGGGATGTTGCGGAGCTGGTGGTGCAGGTCACTGCGGAGAGGTATCTCGGTTTCAACACAAACGACTCGCTGCTCGTGAGGACGCTCTGGTTGAGTAATGGCATCTGGAACAGGATCACAGGGCCGGATATGTTAGAGCGCTACCTCGGGCTGCAGAGCGACAACATAGCGGAGACCACGCAATATCTCCAAAAATATATCCTTCGGAATACCTGCCTGGGGTTCGACTGCAACCTGGATACCGATGACATGCCCGCAGAACTCAGGGGATTCATCGTCAACCGCTGTCTCGGCGTCGCTGGTTCTTTGACGGGTGATCAAGTGACTCAGTTGAATCGTAAGCTGAATCACACCTCAGGCTTATCCTTCGAGACATACGTAGCTCGTTGCAACTACGCCGTCGTCTCTGGCTCCCAAATGCTAGCGCGTGTCAAAGTCCGGGCTAGCCAGGACAATTTCTCGCTCGGCAGCATCAGACCATTCAGCTCTCAACGACAGAGCTATCACCGCTCTACCTCCTGTGGCTCCAACGAGAACGAATCTGCTCAGCAGGCGAGCCTCCCCTCGATATCCCCTTCCGAATCTTCCGGGTCTTCCTTTCGGGTCGCGGATCTGCTTGCGCATGCTACCCCGCCAAAACTGTCTCGGTATGAGCGCGCCTTACACATTTCGGGCGCCGTCTACCACTTCACCGGTAATCTGTGCAAGTTTTTCATGGTCGCCTTTATCGCGGACCCAGAATACCAGAGGGAGCTGCGGTGTAGTTTCCCTGGCAACTCACATGTCGGGAATACAATCACGAGATTCCTCCTGCTGTCGATCTGGCTGTGGTCCAAGGCCATCCAGCGGTTGTTCCTCCCCGTGTTCCTGTTCCACAACCGCAAGAATGTCGTCTCAACTTGGAAGAATATTCGCGGGAGGGAAGTCTCAATCAAGAAACGACGGATCATGATATGTAGCTCGGAGGGAGTGTCAACGGGTTTCATCCACACGATCAATGATTCAAGCTTCAAGCTCCTCCAGTACGAAGGAGATCACAAGACGGAACCTTCCATAAAAGAGAGTCTCATCTCTGTTAGCATGTACGGCAACGACATGTCCCTCAAGCGTCGCTTGCAGATGGAGAAAGGCATCACTGTCAACGACTACACGTATCAGTATAGAAAAGTAGACCCGAATGCCTCGCGACGGCTTTCGCGGGCGGACATACTGAAATATCCTATCACAAGGACAGGTATTGCGGGGAGGGACAAGCTTCAGGATGTGCAGTACAACTCCAAAGGGCAGATTGACTCTGGCTCGTATCTTTTGGACGGTAATTTGGTGCGCTTCAAGTACCACTACCAAAACACCGGCAGACACATCGGTGCTCTCCTGAGAGCCAAGTTTGTTCTTCCACACATGAGCTGCACTGTTGAGTGGTGTGCGCCTCCTCTCCGCAATTTGGAGAGGCTCGATTCGTGGATTTCGCATTCTCAAGTGACGGTGGCTACCTTTGTCGTCGGGCATGATGTTTGGGAAAGCAAATACTGCTACGGCCACAAGTTGCAGCCGACTATTGTCACGACCCTGAATGGGCAGAAAGCTGATACGCCTGATTTCATCTTGTACGATCACCTCAACGTGTTGAAGAAGCCAGAGCACGTCAGCTTCCTCGACGATAACCCTCTCTACGGCTTTACCTCCACCCGTACGGGCGCTTTGTCGCGCTGGCTGGGGCTTGATACCCGTCGCTTCCCTGTCTCGACCTCGCAATCGCGGTCATGGCTGTGGAAAGCCTGGAAAGATGATCCTGCCTTTGACGGCGTGATTGCCCGCTGGCTAGACGAGCGACTTCTCCGCCGCGACAAAGTCCTCGCCGAGTACTGGTGCAAGCGAGACATGGCCAAATTAGACGCCGCAGAAGCCTATCTAGATCAAAATAGGGATGCCATCATGGCTCACGCGGATTTGGACAGAATGGTTTCTAGTTGGACCCCGCTGGCAATCAAAATCAACGACCTGTACAGTTTCGGCCAAGGAGGTGATGCGTGTAGCCGCACCCGCCCGGATGACACCACCCAAGAACACGACGAGGAGGCTGCGATACATGTCATCGCGGTTGATACGGAGACCTGGCTGAACGAAGGCGGTGGAGTCGCAGCCCGTCGCAATGATTTTGCCAACAATATGCGTACGATCAATTGGCACATGGTTGTCGAGTCTGCCAACGACCTTGGTATACCCAAGCGGCAAATTGGGCGCAACGTCCATTCGTTGAAAGTCATTCCGCTCTGTGGTCTGGAATTCATGACACCCATTCACGGGCTGTTCAACAACCGCCTCGATTCCGAGGTGGAGCATATCACGACACGTACCATCTTCTTGGATATTGAGCTGAACTTCGTCCCCATCCTGACAGCTCTCGTCCGCGGGGCAAGATCTCTGGACTTCTCCATGGCAGATATCAAGCAAGTGACACGCGCTCTTATTAACCTCAATGCATACTTCGAAGACGGCCGCCATTGGGGCGCCGTCTGGCGGAGTGATGCCGTCAAGTCGGCCTGGAGGAATCTCTGGCTTTCTCAGAAATCTGATAACTCCCTGCCATCCACACAGTGGTTTACCACCGAATTGCCTACCCTAGGCCAACTGGACCAAGGGCTTGAGCTCTGGTCCCGCTACTTGTTCATCTACTCCATCCCTATCCCCGAAAAGATGCCCTCTGTCTTCCAAGCCTCGCACCACAGCGTCTCTGCCTCCTATGGCATCGTATGTAAGTTTAAGCGGGGTTGCACTCTGCAGATCTGGGACCATACTATCAGCTGGCGGGACACAAACATGTCTCTCTCATCTGCGTTGTGTGCACTGTCACCCTTCACGAGAAACTCACTGTTAGGACTCATGCGAGTTACGAGCGTGCTGACGCTGCACCATGCTGATACGATCTTGCCTTGCGTGGACCTTCTCAACCCGACCTGGGAGATGGAGATTGGGACTTGTCAGGGTAAGATCGAGAACCGGGAGCTGTTCAGGAGGAAGATTGATCCGGTTGTTAATGGGATTACGGACATGGAGGTGGGTTTGTTTTCGCTCGTGGGCTGGATGCAAGACTAATATTCCATAGCGATTTGCGCCGGTGCAGGAGATCAAGACGGAGAAGCCGACTGTTACCATGCTTTCTCATCTCTGGTATGTTGACATCAACCGTTTTGAGCACAGAAGAAGCAAGGACGACTTACTAATAGTATACAGGTTCGCAATAGACGTCAAGACCGCCCTACTTGCCGCCGACATCATTGTCAACAGATGGGGCTTTACCCACTACAATCTCGAGGTCTACGGAGCTGTAGATAAATCGCCTTCCTACACCACCGGCTGCCAGGAGATCATCGCGACCAAGTCCCTCCGTCACAACGTCGCCCTGAAGGGCGAAGCAGACCCCATCGCCGTTCTCTCCCGCACATGGGTCTTTCTCGACTCGTCCACCTCCGAAGGCTCACCCCTATCCCTCGGCGAGGCGGCCCTGACCGGCACCCCCGTAGTCTGCACCGACGTCGGTGCCTGTCTGCGTGTGCTCACCGACCCGGCATCAGGGGCCTGCTACTCGGCCATCGTAGCACCCAACGACGCACTGGATATGGCCCGGGCGCAGATCAAGATGCTCGCCCTCCTCGACGAGTGGGCCGTCTACGCCGACCCGTCATCCCCCGAGACGAGTGACGCTTCGTTCCCACTCAGCCCGAGCCCTGCAGATGTGGCACGCATTACGCGCCGCATGTACGAGCAGGCTGCTGCACGCCGGCGCCTTGGTATGCGAAGCCGCGAGATCGTGCAGAAAAGTTTCAGCGAGGATAGGTACCTGAGGGAGCACGAGCAGATGCTGTGGATTGGCCAGGCGAGGAAGGAAATGGCGCAGCCGCTTGCTCATGTTGGGGCCCCGGCTGCGGCGGGGCTGGGCATGTCGATGCCGCAGCCGAGCCTGACGAGGCAAAGCGTGGCGAGTCTGCGGGAAGAGGTTTCGTCTAGTATAACGAGCTGGAGCGAGAGGAGCTCGCCGCCAACTTTTGTGATGGGTGGACAGGAGTTTTTCGGGGCTGGGAGGAAGGTTCAGGGTATGGTCAGCGTGGTGCAAGTGAAGAGCCAGAAGGCCAGGAAACACATCGTCTCGACGCTCGCGGGGGAGGTGGTGGAGCCTAGTCGGTGGATGGCGCGGGGTAATGATAACGAGTGATGCTCGGCGTTGACATGGCGTTTATTTGTCTCGTTTCGTTTTGGTGGGTCGGATCGAGCGGGACGGCGTTTAAGCGAGGGTTGGTTGGGAAAGGAGACGGGACACGGTTTGGGGGAAAAGAAAAGGATAGCATAAAAGCATGGGAAAAGGTAGAAGAACATGCACAGTGGGGGTGGGTATTTGCTTGGTTGCATGAATTGGTTCATGGCAGCACAGTATAGCATTGTACACTAGAGCTTACCCTTAAAGTCAGGGTCTGAGCCTGACTCTAAATCTGTTTTAAAGTAAATTATTTGTAGATTAGATTCTATTCTAGTGTATTATATATAATTATAATACATTTTCTGACGAGTACTCGATGATCCGATAGCTGTATCTATTTCAAGATGGTAAGGGTGCAAGGACAAACAATCAAAAAATTAGGTGCTGGTTGATGTTGATGTTGGTTTTTTTTTTAGGTATAGCACAGATAGTAAGTAGACTGCAGTGATTTACTGCGGAGAAGACTATTCTCTTGCTTTGACTAGTCACGTGCTCAAATATTCCAGAATAGATCCATCACGTCAGTCATCTAGCATGGAGTATATTACCCAGACCTCTAGACCTCAAGGCTCAAGTGCAAGATACGGCGTGGCGTTGTGGCTGGGTCCTACTACTTTTCGCTTATCGCTCAATTTGAAATGGATCGTAAACAAACGTGTAAATCAAGTATACAATCCCAGCCTATAATCATTTTGATATCAAGACATGCGGATGCGAAGATAGAACAGTTTCAGACTAAGGGCGGTCAACATTGCGTATCACCATCTCCCTACTCTGTGAGATTATACTCCTGAAAGCGTGTGCGCTGTGGAAACTGCTGGTCTTGGCTAGATAGATAAGCAACGCAAGTAAGTCAGTAGCGAACTGGTCCTTGTGCATGAGACGTGATATTGAAAACGGCGATCTGTATTACGTGTGATATCCCTCCCCTAGCTGGGCTACGAACTGACTTGTGCTATCGATGTGAACGCCGATGCTGATGTCGATACTGGTCCTGATCCTGTTTGCTAACCTGCCATATCTCCGCGCCATTTCAGCTCCGGAGTCGCGGAGACTGCCGGTGGATGCTGTGGCTCCATTGTGAGCATCTGTATAGTCGTGCCCTGAGGATGGATTCCCTCATACTCCTACCTAGCACCTCTCCCCGGCATGAGTTCTAGCCTACGCCCCCCTCCAAGCTTTCTCCCGGCGAGCTACGTGCGCCTGCACAGCGGCGGCGGCGATATCCACGCATCTCCTCCCCCGCCATCTCCCTGGCTGCCGCGTTCAGCACCCCTGCGCACTGCAGCTGTGACTCCGCCCTGGGGGCGTCTGTCCCTGGTAGCGTAGCCGGCATCAGCTTCTCTCGAGGGTCTCCCCACCGGGAAAGATCCCGGTCTGGCGATGGGGCTGTCGGGAAAGGGGACGCTTTGTTGATGGTGAATGGAAGGGTGGCGGGAGTCGGTTAATGGGGCTCTGCCGGGCTTCATGGCTGGAGCCGGACAGGGAGGGGTGTTGGGAGGGTTTGAGAGCGTGATGGGTGAGGAGGGGATTGGGAGGTCCGCGAAGGGCGTAGATGTGGATGAGCTGAGATGAGGTGCAGTGAGGTGAGAGGAGGCGGAACAAGAGATTCGAACAAGGAGAAAAGAGTGCCTCTTTTGAGTAAAGAATTTAACAGTAAATGTGCAAACAAAGGACGCTAGCTATGCCACTCGAAGAACACATAGCACGAGGATCTCCGAGGGATTGAAAAGGCTCGACATATCTCTTCGCTATGCTGTTACTATGAAGACTATTTAATGAGCATTTTTGTTTTTAAAAAAGGGAGAGAGACAACGCCTAGCTCCAAGGGAACGCAAGACCTGCAAATCCCTGTTTCAAATCCAACCCGACCTTATGTGTTTGTCTCAGAAGTCCAGATAAGAGCCACAGAGATATTACGTGATGTTCAAAATGCAAGAGGACAGGACGCGCTGGATGCCTCTACAGTTGACTAGCGATCCTTGCTTACATGTGTTGCGAACCAAATCATAGCCCGCAGCACACACACACACACACATATATATATAAATGTATACATCTCCCTCCGTGTCAACCATTCTATAAGCAGAAATCGGTGCGCCGACTAGAATTCGCTGGTGCCGACCTTTGCTACTTCGTAGTATCATTACTGCCAGCTTGTAACACGCGTATGATAAAACCAATTATGCCAAATAAATGTCGACGCAAAATGCATGTCGATCTAGAGCCATCATCTCATATTTTTACTGAATTCGTTGCGAAATGGCCTGTATACTCAGGGTGAAAGGGATTTCGGCTGGGTGTTGGCTCGTTTATGCTGTTCAAGCTAAACAGGCTGAGAAACTCTGGATTTAGTTAGATGTACGTAATTTGAGTAAGGTTGAAATACCCGGCCGATCAGTCTGCGAAAATCGATTTCAGGGGTAGGCGGAACCTCGCCTCCTGTCGGGAGCTCCGGAGAATAGCTGACGTTGACGCTCTTGCAACTCGGCCAAGTAAGGGTGAGACGTCTTTTCCGTTGAGTAGAGCATGCGCTTGATTCCTCCCTCAGTAGTGTAAAACGCCACTCGAAAGTTGACGCAGTACAAATGTTCAAATGGAGATATCATCATGCCCAAAATAGTAACCAGTACAGGGAATAAAGCCTCTCCAACATAGACAAAATACAGGCGCCATTTTCAATTTCAGGGGTATCAAATCATGGGTATAAATATGCTCATCACATAGCCATCCATTCCAATCCAGCACCGCAGAGCAATTAGTAACCCAGTCTCCCCCAACGCCAACGCATATTCCGGTATCCATCCATTGAAATTATACCTTCCCTCACCTCATCTCACCCTTCGTATTCCCATTCCCACAGAAATCCAACGGATCTAGCTCCAGGATAGGTTTCAAGCTCTTCATCGGCACTGGCTTCACGATATACATATCTACCCCGCTCTCCGCCGCCTCGCGCTGGTACTGGTCGGAGGAGAAGCATGTAAGCGCAATAATACGTGTTCGTTGGAGAGCGTGCTGGGATTCGAAGGCACGGATATGGCGGGTGGAAGTCAAGCCGTCCATTACTGGCATTGAGAGGTCTATTGCGGGTGAGATTAGTTAGAGGCTTAGAGGATGGTCAATGCAGGATTTACGAGGGTGGGGTGATCAGTGGGCATGGAAGAAGGGGATCAGAGGGTGCCGAGGTAGATCAGAGGGAGAGAGTGCGTACCCATGAAGATGAGCTTAAATGCTGCAGAGTCTGCTTGGAATTTTTCGAGGGCTTCGAGACCGTTGGTTGCTGTAACGAACTCTTGCTTGGCGCCTTTCATGTATTGTGAGAGGACCTGCGATTCGGTTAGACATTTGCTGCCATGGCGAACTGATGCCTCGGGTGTACCTTGAGGTTCACAATGTTATCTTCGACAATGAGGACTTTTTTTCTGGTCGAATTAGCCGGCGGGGGCAGCACATTAGACGAGGGACTGTCCGTGACGGGCGGGGTTTTGACATCACGCTTCGTGTCGCTTGGGGATGGCGGAAGAGGTAAGGACACTTTTCCGACTTCTCTTGCCGGTATGTGCACCATTTCAGCTTCGTCCGTCGTTCCATCGGATTCATTCTGGTGCTCGATCTGCTGATAAATTTGGGGTAAAATCACATGCGAAGACTGCCCCGGGACGGGAGGTTTGAGAGTTGATTTTGTTGCTGCTGGTGTATTTAAACAGAGCCTCAGAATTCTCGCAAATTTATGGGGTCCAACACTACATGATTGTTAGTTTGATTTTCAGGGCCAACTACCTAGATCACTGGCTGAGAGTCGCGAAACCAGAGGCACTTACGGCATTGACATGGAGTGGATTCCTTCACTGGCACGCAGACGAGACTCTGATACGTCTTCAAACACAATCAATGGATTGTCGTCTACATGAGCATACTGTGGATCCAATTTCGAGCGGAGAACTAGTGAGAACCCTCTACCTGGGGATACTAGGATAGAGGAAGTGCTGACTTCCATGCCAAACCAATCGGACGCCATATTGGTCAATGATCGTTTGAGCGCCAACATGGACCTGGCACGAGGCGTCAACATCCCAGTTGGTGTTTCGCCCAGATCTGGATAATAGTCGAAGCCAACCAAGCACAACTTGAGACCTTTACATCTGGCTCGGACATCGTTGATCAAATCGACGGGCTCCGAAGACGGCAACTCGGAGGGTGAGTCAAGTGGTACGGTTACTTCCATCTTTGTACCATGTTTGAGCTCGCTTTGAACGTGGATCTGACCATCAAGATTCTCCACTAGCTGGTGAACGATAGAAAGACCGAGTCCAGTACCGGCCGACATGTGATTCTCTTGGACAAAAGGTGTGAATAGGTGGTACTTGATATATTCTTCAGATATCCCCTTGCCGGAATCTTCGATCTGGAGCGTAACGCTTTGTCGACCTGGACATTGTGTCGGAAGGGTATTACTTTTCAGGGAAACGTGGATAAATCCGGAGTCGGTAAACTTCAGCGCATTCCCAACCAGATTCATGACAATCCTCGTCCATACGCCAACGTGTGATTCCAGGAGCCAGGATGCTTTCCAGTCGATACTCAAGATCATCATAACCTTCTTGCTCTGCAAAGGATCGGGCACTACAGCTCCGTAAGAGGCATCCAGAGATCCAAGTGTCAACTTGCGGAAATTGTGTCCAATTGAGACCCCCTCTACAACGGTTTCGACTAGATCGCTCAAATCAAGCCTTGTAACTGCCTTGGTATCCGGGCCCGACAGCCTACCAGGCTGGGAGGATTCTGCTGTGCTGCTAGCACTCATCGTCTTTGTTGTTCTGGTGAAATCGAGGCTGCAAGAGTCAGCATAAAACAGGTCAAGTGACTGAAGATACATTACATTTGATCCACCGTGTCCAGCAAGACTTCGCCGCAAACCGTGATAGTCCTGATAATGTCGTCTTGCATCGGGCCACTCGAAGCCTGCCGCAAAGCATCGGTACTAGCGAGAACGCCATGCAGTGGTGTTCGAAGTTCGTGGCTGACCGAAGAGATGAAGTCCGATTTCTGCATATCTGCGGCCATCACGTCTAGTCGAGACTTCTCTGACATAATACAGCTCGTGAAAGCTGCCAAATATGTGACATCCGATGATTGAATGACCCTTGCGTAGTCTTTCGTCCATGATAGACATCCTGCAAACCCTGTATTGAGGAGCACGTTAAATCTTGGTGGATAAGCTCGGCCTGATAAATGTAGCGCCCCCCTCCCCGTCTTCCCGCTCTGAAATCGATAAAGCAAACATGGAAAAGGTCACAGCTCACATTGGTCTCTGTAAGTATCCCAGAGGGGGTAAAATACGATTGACTGTGCACCAGGACAAATTTCGAGTAGGTCCCTGGCCCATCGCTTCTTCTCGTCGAGATCCACTATCATCTCAGCTGTATCGGACCCGGAATCCGTAGCAGGACTGGCGGCGGTATTGTTCTGCAAAAGCTCGCCATCTGGATTAAAGACGAAGACATGGCCGTCTTTGTACTTTTTTAAGAGACCTCGTAGTACGGCCCGGGGCAGAGAAGGTTTTTTGGTCGACTGGGAGGTCGCTTTAGTATGCGGTGTGTCTTCTTCAACACAACCGAGTACTTCGGCCAGCGACGAGCGCCGGAGACTTGCTGAATCTCTGGAGGGAGCTGGGAACGAATGCCGGGAGGAATGCAGAGAATCGAGAGCGCCAGAACCCTGACTGTAGGCGTGTTTGAGACTGTGCGGCATAGCTTTGGGGCTTAGTGGCGAAGAAGGATCAGAGCGGATCTCGGGCTTTTTCACTGGATCGATGTCAGGCCCGTAGAATGAAGCATCAATGAACATAACACCATCTAGCTCCAAGGCCTCCCGCAGTCGATAGCATGCGCGTGAAAACATTTGTTGCACACTAGCAGCGGCTGTCTGCTTTGGCGCGAAATCATTCATAGAAAGCCTCCGTTCGAGGGGAAGCAGGTCCGGTAGGTTTGCATTTGGACCGGATGATGGGCGAAGGAGTTGCTGTACAGGTGCCGGTTCTTCAGTATGCGGCTGAACTTGCGGATCAGGGACCGCGTGGTCCGTGAAAGGGCCTGGCGCGGGCGAGACGATCAATCCACAACTCCTAGACGAAAAGTCTGAGATGGTGCGCACAGTGCCCATCTGAAGGGGTGCAGGCAGCTTTGCAAGCGTACTTTGGCTACGATGGGGGTGAGACCAGGTCTCTGGAAAGGGCTTTTTCTCAACAAAGTCCCCGAGGCTCTTCAGTCGTCGATCGGCTTGTTGGAGATTCCGCTGCATTGCAACCAGGTCAAGATGATTCATGATGGAAGATGCGATCTCTTTGAGGATGTCTATGCCTTTCCAGTCAGACTCATGCCTCGGCTTGTTATCCACTACGCAGAGAGTGCCAATGACATGGCCAGTCGGGCTGTGGATGGGGACTTCAGCGTAGAATCTCATGTGGGGCCATCCTACCACATATGGCCGCCCCTTCAGCCAGTCTATGGCAGACATGTCGTTCATAATATAGCACTCTTGGTTGGCCGTGACCAGGGGCGTGGTCACATTGAGACTCCTATCTTTTGCAGTGAAGACTTGGAGAGTCTGGTAGCGTCAGTATGGGGCTGGATGCATCGACTCTGGATCGGAGGGGGGAACTTTTCAGAGCGGGCACATACGTTCGGACAGACTCCCCAGACCCGGTCCAGCACTCGGGGACCCAGATAAACCTCGTCGCCCGAGTCACATTGATCCTGCGCCAGCAGCGAAACACTCCGCGTTGCCTCGGCAAGAATGTATTGGTAGTCGTGGTCCATGAGAGATATGAAGCTCCTCTCGCAGTTCAGGCGGTATGCCGCGAGTTGTGTAAACGCAGTCAAAGTAGGATCGTGCACGAGCAATCTGGATTCGTCTGGCGCCGCGGTATCCTCCGGCATAGAAAGAGCAACTGCAGCATCATTGGCGCAAGATTCGACGTCGGTATCTGGAGGAATGATCTTCGGCGTCGATTCTGTCCTTGGGTTAAGCTTTGGTTTGTAATATCTGGAGGCGCGGGGGGCAGTCAGTCCACGTCTTGCGCGAACACTTGGGGGACGAGAGTGGACAGACCTCATCAGATCCCGCACTCGAGCCCGCTCCTGGTCCAGCGCGCTCTGCTCCTGTGCTAGCATGTTGATAAAGCCCTTGGACGCGGCCCATAGGAGAGGATGCTCTCATCCGGCCCTCTAGAGAGTCTTGACGGCGCGCAAGTGGCAACGTCGATTTGGGGGAGGGGGGGGGAGCAGCGGCTGACGATACCTGCGAAGTACTGATCGATCCGAGAACGAAGCCTTGCAGACACCCTCAGAGGTGAGGAGTGCTTTCAACATGAGCTGAAGTTGAAGGTTCACAAGAAAAAGCAATCCGAGCCGCGGCTCCATTTTTGGCGTTTCGGAATTACCACCATCTCATCTAGTCCTGGCTGGGCTCGGAAAGGATAAATGAAAGACCGTTCGACATTGGCACCTCGAGAGTTCTCCAATCGACGCCTCGAAAAGGCCTGAAGCTCCAGAGTCGTGGTTGATCCGAGAGTTGAGAGGTCATCCAAGCAGCCGGGCCGTTGAAGGCCTTGCCAGCAGCAAGATGGGATGGGTGAAGGATACCGGTGTTTCAGTTACCGCACCACAATCCGATCCTTACATAAGCCACCAACATGGCAAATCTGGAGATGGGATTCTTCTCCGACCCTGGACAGGCAGAGTCTGTGCATTCAGTTTCGTGTAGAAGTGACAGGCCACCCGATTGGTGTAGACCCAGGGCAGATGTGCCGCAAATGACTCGCAATATCAAATACACCTTTTGCCCGAGTTGAGGACGAGACGCGTAAGAACTCGTCCGCATCGCACCGTGAACCCGAGCTTCGAGGGCAAAGCCGCGATGTCTCCCCTCGATGGCGGCGCGCGCGATGAGAGGTCCGGGCAGGGCGCTGGGGTTGAGGATGAGGTTGTTACGTCGCCGCTCCTTTCTGCCCCTCCCAGCTTCACGATGGGCTGAATGGAACAGTCAGGGCAAAAGCGGTGCCAGGAACATGGGGATTGCGGTGAGCGGTAAGGGCATGTTCAGAGCATATGCGAACGAGCGACAGGATCCTCTCGTCTCACCTGATGGCGCACATAAATCAGTCACATACACGGCATTTGGAGTAGGACCTTCGACACTCGTCGTCGCGGAACGCGGGGCATTCATGGGGATTCGAAGAAGCGAGCGCACGGAGCCAGTTAATTAAGGCACCCGCGGCTGGCTTGGCGCCATAGCGCCGGCGAGGTCCTGCGTACCAAGTATATTCGCATCAGGTCTCTGCCTCCATGGTATGAATTACTCAGCGATCGGTGTCAACCCATATCTTGATAGGAACAGGCATGGTTCCACGACCTCTCTTTGCCCGGGCGCCGACGCGCTCGCCTGATAATCGTGCGGTGGCTTGCCTGAGCGTCAATGTGAGGAATCATCAAGTGCTTACGTGCCTGTGCCCTGCCATCTCTCTAGTCGTATGAACGGCCCCGGCTTCGTTGCGGACCGAGTCCCTAACACATCGGGCCTCGCTAATCATTCCAACAATCCAGCGTATAGCGTGTCCCAAGGAAGTTGTTGGATCTTGGTTAACTCCCAAAGGGCGTTTGTTTTACTACATTTAAAAGGGCGTGTGATAGGGTGGCTTTTGGTAAGCCGAAAGTCCGTGTGCAGGCGGTTTTGCATCATGTATCTGTCACAACTTGATTGCACTGTAGTAGGAGTATAGATATGTCGCTAACGTTAACAGGTTTGAAGTCGAGTCCTGTAAGAGCAGCAGCTTGCTAATCTACCATAGAACTATCAAAAACTACATATAATCAAGACACCTGAGAGTAAACTACTCGGACTATCTTTCAGCTATCATTTACGGCTTAAACAGCCTTGATAACCTTGATTCTATCAAGCCGGATACTTGCAATCGCAACACCAAAATCCTGCATCCCACCTCTATACCAGTGCAGACCAGGCACCTTTCGCACAATACCCTGACAAGATACTCTCACAAAGCTGATATTGAACTTTGCATCTACATATTGATCTAAACTTCCCCCTAGAGTACCACTTCTGAAAACCAATGTTTTGGAGTTATTGAACAACTCCAAGGACTGCAAATATAAACACCTATTCCTGAAGGTCCCACCTACCATGACATCCGAACCTGTCTGGCCACAGAGGTAGCCACAAAGAGATCTCAGTAGGTAGCGGTCAATCCCATCCCATCCCTGCTGCCGGCGCCGCCCTACCCTTGCGAATTCTTATCCTGGATATAGTAAACAGAGCTGCTCACGCCTTGGCATTGATGTTTGTCCACAAACCCTTAACCGAGTGCTAGTAAATTATCCATCAGGTGCAATAGAGAGTCCACTAACCCAAGTAGCTAAGTCTCTGCGTTAAATCCTGCCTTAGTAAGAGAAGAGTATTGATCTATGGCGAGGTAATCCTCTAATAGTACTCTAATAGAGTGCACGAGAAAGCATGAGGTGCAGAAGATGGTGTTGATTGTCTTATATTCTGAGGAGAGTTCAGAGTGAACTCGAGAATCTCCAAGTGTGGGTGCCTAAGCGCCCTGGCACCCCGTCATCTGAATCGCATCTGATATGCATTTAGCTGCAACATTATAAACCATCAAACAGATCCACTCTCAGGACACGTGCAGAGCAAGTAAACGGCTGTAGCGCGAGTAAACTATTAAACAGATCCACTCTCAGGACATGCGTAGAGCAAGTAAACGGCTGTAGCGCGACTACACGAATTGTGCAGAGAAAACATCAAGTCGGCTTCAGTAAGCAAGCAATCTACCACAGCGCTTTGCTAGCGCTTTCCACATTGACCCCTAGCGATTTCCCTTTCTCCTGAAAACACGACTCTTCCTATTCCTCTTCATCTATACCACGAAACAAAGCAACTTCTCGACAAAATCCAGCCGAGCTTCAGCAACCACTCCAGAAATCTCTACTTCCATTCCACACACGCCTTCATGCCTCGGGCCACCGTGACCTCGCCCACCACGGGCTCCGAGTCTGAGATCCTGACCTCCCTTCAGAGTGAAGCACTTCAGAGCCAGTACACCACAAAGCGCTCTCCCGAGGAATGCAGAGAAAGACGTTGAAGCCCCGCCCGCGTCCTTCTCTACAGCCTACGCGCGAGAATCCCCCAATCCCGATTCCAGAGCCTGACGATGCGCTCGCCTCGTTTTGCTACCTGTCTCCATCCTGGGGGGTTCGGTCGCCGTTGGGTGCGGTGCGATACTCTATTGCGTGATACGAGTGCCTTGGTGTTTCTCGCGTGGGTCTGTTGCGCACATGCTTGCTCTTTTCTACCCACGGCTTTGCTTCTTTGGGGTAAGATAGCGGTCGGAATGGAGACTATAGATTCCACAAAGCATAAGCCAGTTGAGCGTCTTGGACCTGCTGTGATTGCGGAGAGACCATTGCAGCTTTGTTAGCACAAGTGTTCGGTGCTTTCTCAAGATTCTCGACATGTAGGTTACATGGTAATCAAGCATGCTAACCCTGCGTTTGAGATACGGGAGTCTTCTATCGAGAATGGATATATGTATACATATATCCACATATCTCAAATAGTGATTCGGCTGTCACCAACCTCCTCCCCATCCTCAACAGCATAAAGATCTCTCCCATACGTTCGGTTCAGCTTCACCAAGTTCACAACCTCACCCCCCTCCATCCTGACCCATGTCTCGACCTCCATCTCCCCGTAGCTCCCAGACTCTCCACTTCCCTCTTGAAAGCTCAAGCTCAGACACCTCGCGCCCCGTCTCCATCTCCCATAACCACCATACCCGGAATGTTTTCCAAAACACAATTTCGGGCCCTCCACGCCTTCCTCCCTGACCACACCAGTCACATCCGCGGGCCAGTTGGCGCACCACGCATCTCCGTGGTCATGCCCACTATACACCGAATGTAGGCCGGGTGTATCGATGAGGGCTTGCATGAAGCCCACATCTCTCCCCTCGCCTTGTCCTTGTCCTTGAGCAGCGAGAGGTACATCGTCATTCAGTCCCGGGAACACGGCGCTCTCATCTCCCCGCTCCGGGAAAACGGTTTCTTGTAGGGCGAGGAATGCAGAGGGGGGAATGTGTACGAATGCCAGACTGGGGATTGTCTTGTTGAACCTGGCAGCCAGGTGGGAAGAAGTGCTCGTGAACCAGGACACGACCGACGCGGGGACGAAGTTGGGAATGTATTCTTCCACGCCTTGAAAGTGAGCACCACCCTGACTGTCGAAGAACCAGAGGATAGCTGCGGGTGAGTCTTCGTCGCCGTCGCCTTTGCCCCGGCGTGATGGAGGATAGATAAGTAGATAATAGTTCGTCACGCCCTCCCCACCCGCGACTTCTGCTCGCGTATACGAGCCCTCGTATTTCTCTTCCTCGGCGAAAAGAGCACGACGCGAGAGGTTGAACTGCGAATCGTGGTTCCCGTATGTACTTGCCCATGAGAGATTCCTATCTACCAGGGGCCGAACGATCACGTCCAGGTATTTAGTAGAGTTTGAGAGGAAGGTGTTTTCGCCCGTGATCAGGTCGCCGTCTACTTGCATTCTTTCAGTATTGTATGGTCACTAATTTTGGAAATTCGGAACGGGGAAAGGGAGCTTGGCGAAGCGAATGAACGCACTTAGCACGACGAAATCAGGCCTCTCGATATCAAGGACGTCGTTCATCACCCGGCTCGATCTTAGATCTTGATCAATCCCCCACCCATCCTCCTCTTCTCCGTAGTGGAGGTCAGAGAAGATAGTGATTCTGAATTCGTCGTAGGCGTTGAGATGCAGGACAGATTGGTGCGAGCTTTTGGATCTGGGTCGTCGTACGATGAAGAGGGACAGATAACGGGTGAAGAGGTGAGAGAGGAAGAAGAGAAGAAGAATTACCGTCACGATAAAATGTAGCGGGAATTGCATGTTGAAAAGTGTATAGTTGCATCATTTTGGACTTGGAGTTGTGGGTAGATGAGTTGTTGCCTCGTGAAGAGGATCGATTGATACATGGTTTGATGTGCTGCAACGACTAGATATGATTGGCCAATGTAGCCGAAGCTGCGTCAACGAGTCTGTACTTCATCATTTGAACATCATAAGATTCAATTTTCTCTGCTTGCCCCAGTTATGCAATCTGATTCAATTGAAATGTTCAGTATCTATTATGTATATTAAGAGGGTAATTATTCCCCGGTTCGGTTGTGTATGTCACCTCGCGTTTCCATATGTCATCCCGTCCCCCCGATCCCAGACAACATTACAGCTACCAAGCCTCTCCTATTCTCACGACATCCTCTTTGAACTTCAATATGGGAGTGCTACAAGGAGGCAACGGCGAAAGCCAAGAAGACCGCCAAGCCAGCAGTCCCATACCCAGCCTCTTTCAATGACGATGCTGCTGAATCTGTGACAGGCGGAGAGGTTGGTGAGACTGGGACCGAGGAGTTGGAAGCTGATGTACCGTTACCGTTTGAAGTGCCGGTCGGTACGTATGTGTAGGAGGATGTTGTGAGAGTAGCCGGTGCATATGTCGAGTATGGTGGGTAAGAGGCAGTGGTGTTGACAGAAGATGACAAGGCGAGCCTGGTAAAGCTCGAAAGGAGGATGGCCATAATGGCGAAGAGGGTGCGCGAGGAGAATAGCATCTTGGGTAAATGCTTGTATTCGGTAAGGATTTTTTTATGAACGACAGGCTGTGATGTGGGAGGTGCGCGAAACGGTTTGAACGATAGACTTTGTGTTTGGAGGAGATGCTTGGAATTGCTTGAAGAATGAATTGAGATGCAGCAACAGCGACTAGAGGGAAAAGAAGTATTTATCCACAACTCGCCACCGCTACAAGCCTCGTCAGATACTTGCAAAGCTTGACTCAGCCATTCACCACCATGACGTGCGACGATTCATAGTCCTTACTAGATGAGGGAATACCAAAGTATAAAAAGATGCGCAGCCAGTAGCGATCGGATTGGCTGGACTTTATTCGGATAAATGTTGTTGTGATGTGCTATGCTGTGCTGTGGCTGTGAGAAAAGCTGACGACAGGAAGCTTTTGCACCACCAATGCCATCCTGGCAGCGGTGCATTCCGACATGCATTTTACGGAGAAAGCAGGGGGCCAAGCGCAACACATGAGGCTCAGCTCGTTACAAGTAGGGACCGACAATGAGGAGCCATGACTGGAGAAGAGGCTTTGACGTGCCAGAGACGCGCCATTGCTTGCTGCATAGTATGTTCCTTTTCCACAGAGTAGAAAATCCTGGTGGAGGGCAGGTCGAGGTTTGTACGTGAGCGCTCCTTGCTTGTCTCGTCACCTGACCTTGACGTTCCGTCTCGGTCTGGTACTGGCCCGCACCCCAGTACCCACGTCACATGATCGGACGAAAGTAAGGTTCTCGACTTCGAGTCGGCAAAGCTGGCTGTGCAGAAATGCCTCGGCCCCTCTTCACCTCTGCAAAGTAAGAGTTGCGAGGTCCGGAGGGGTTACCAGGTCGTGATATTCCAGTGGCAAAATCTATTTTTTCCAGGAGACAAAGCCGAGGTCCCCCACTTGAAGATAACGATAACGCTACGACCCCATCGGCCTCGTCGTTTGCCTCGATGCCCGACGTCCGACGTCCGACCTGCTCCCACTCTCTCTCAATGCCATGCCTCCCATACCCCCAGCTACTACCCCGCGGATAGTTGTCTACTACCAGACGCAGCACAATCCCGATGGCACGCCCTGCTCAATCCTGCCAATCATTACGCAGCCGAACATCGCGGTGACACACGTCAATCTCGCCGCCATTCACTTGAACGATCCGCCAGGAAATATACACCTAGTACATCACACTCTCAAACTGCTCTGAGAGCCTCCTGTTAACATCTGCAGAATGACCATGCCCCCTCTGACCCCCGCTACCACACCCTCTGGGCTGAACTCCGTATCCTGCAAGCCTCGGGTATCAAAGTCCTGGGAATGCTGGGCGGCGCAGCGAAAGGATCTTTCACACGTCTCGATCTCGACGAGACGACTTTCGAAGCATACTACATTCCTCTGCGGAACCTCGTGAGAGAACGGGGTCTTGATGGGCTGGACCTGGACGTCGAGGAGACTATGACTCTAGCGGGGATCATACGGCTCATTGACCGATTGAAAAGCGACTTCGGAAAAGATTTCATCATTACCCTCGCCCCAGTCGCCGCCGCATTGATGTCCGATCGGCCCGAACATAATCTTTCTGGCTTCAGCTACGAGGCGCTGGAGGTTATGCGAGGGAAAGATATCGGCTGGTACAACACGCAGTTCTACTGCGGGTGGGGAGACATGAGTAAGACAGACGGTTTCGACTTTATCGTGGCAAGAGGCTACCCTGCAGACAAGATCGTGATTGGTATGGTCACGAACCCGGGGAATGGAAGCGGCTGGGTGCCGCTTGAGGTCTTGCAGGAAGTGCTGCTTACGCTGAGGTCGAGATACTCGGGGTTTGGGGGGGTGATGGGCTGGGAGTATTTTAATTCCTTACCAGGTGACAGGGCGAGACCTTGGGAATGGGCTGCATACATGACGAAGCATGTCAGGAATCTTCCTCCTCCGCCTCCCACTCCAGCTCCGGTAGCAAATCCTGCTCATTATCCACTTTTGGTGGATGATGATGCAGAGACCAAGGACGATGCACCTGTGCCGGCAGAATTCAAATACTATTCGGACGACAACAATTCTCAATGAGATTTTGATGGCTCAATTATACACTATCCGACTTGAATACTGACTTACCATCTTGCCCCGCAGCCAGTACATTTCTCGCATTCTTCTCTGCACTCTACTCCACGCTGAAAGTTTCATCCCTTCCGGCACTCCCCTTAACTTTTGCATTCCCTATTCTTGGGGACTATCCGGTTCCGGACCAAAGCCTCAATGGCCTATTCGTGTCCATAGTATGCGCATCGCCAGTGCGACCAATCCGCCCTAGCTGTCAGGTTTGGGTTTCAATGCCGCCTCTCGGTTTGACTGAAACATGAATCAGTCTGTAGTAATGTGCTTTTCCACGGAATATTCTATGCGGCTTCCCGACAACAGTCTTAGGTAGTAGTGATGAGCAAGTGCTTCCATCGCAGTATCCGTACTTGTGGCCTGACTTTGAATACGCTGCTGGGCATTCGCTCCTGAGATTCTTGCGGTTTCTAAAAATTGCTTGCAAAGCGACGGTTCGTAGCTGAAAGATATATCGGCGCCCGTATTCGTCAGTAGCTATGAATGAGTCTCGTGAGTTAATATCATTTCACTTGGGAGAAACCCCGTGTACTTCCGCTTTGAACTTTTGACTTGATCCAGGGAGTTCTTTGCCCGCAGATTTTTGCGATCTGGGGCAATTTTCAATAGCCAGGTATGCAGGCTTCTCTTATTAAGAGTGCAGAAATAGAAGAAAATCGCCAGAACTGCGTGTTATCCAACCAACACCTCAGTACTCTCTTTTCCCTGAAAGGAAAGAAGATGTATCGTCGATATATTCGGGACTAGCAGCCTACACTTCAATAGCGCCCGAAGCCGACAGCAGAAGTTTATCCCCGAGCTATCAGCTGCGATACTCTAACATTTTAGTACTTTGTTCTTTTAGAACTGTTTCACTTGAATATAATCAAAGCTCAGATGAAATGCTGCGTGGTACGATATTTGCTCTCGATTTCTGCCGAGTGGAAAATGCTCCAAGGTTATTTTTGGGGAATTGTCGTCGCCGTGGCTTCCCTGTCACATTGGGCAAGGTTCAACTCAAGACGTACTAGTTTGCTCTTCTAAGGCTCGGGCCGTCTGTCTTGGCGCGGGATAGAGACGCGGGGGTTGCGGTGAAGTAAACAAAACTTTGCCATAAGCGATATTTTCCCAAGTACCTAGGACTGATATGGGTTTTGACAACGTACTTTATATTTCAACCACTCCAGAAGAAGAATCATATTCTGTAACGCAGAATCAAGAAATGTTGTAATTTTGTTTCCCTTCCACTGTCCCAGAAGAGGTTTTTCAGACAGTTCTGTGCGAATTATGCTCTTAAACATACAAAGCAGCTCATCTTCAGCGTCGCACAAGGTCTTGGCGACATCTCCTGACAAGTTTGGTCCATTCGTCGATGTGCTATATATAGCGCTTCTTATAGGTCCAGCTTATCAAATCAACTCTCTAGGTATTCAAAAACCCTAACGCAGAAATCACCTAAGAAATCTCCACTGACTTCCCGGTTACAGCCCGCCACGAACTACTCGGAAGCCTATCGCTTATCGGCCCTGGCCTAATGAGCTAAAGAAAAGTAGACCCGCTCTGCGTTATTCTTTTGTCGTAGTGATGCCTTGCAGCGTCTAGAGATAAAGAACTCTCGTCTTATTACTTCAAGGCTAAAATTCGTAATGGCAAAGGGAAGCCCTATAGCCTCGTCTTCTGCAGTCGCCTCTGAAATTTCTGTATCTAGATCAGCAGGGATGATATTTCTTTTTCCAAACTGATAATAGGACGTGTTACATGGGTCTCTTGCTTCAACCGCTGTCCCTGCCTCCTGAACGTCGAGTACAGATCTCCATTCTCCCAATCTGAAGATGAAGTCAAAATTGCCAATGTTTCCGCGGTCTAAAGGCTGGGAGGAACAGACATAGTGCCTAGTTCAGGGGCAGCTAGTGAGTTCGAGTCTATGGCTTTCTAAAAGTAAGACCTCATCGAGCTGGATTTTAGCACCGAGGATACCGAGAAGGCTTCTGTAGTAATGTGTATGGCTAAAATGAATGTTGAGAAGCCTGATATAATGCAGCGGCGCTTCAGACTTTTAATAAAAGTATGCTTTAGAAATTTATGTATTCCATAGTGTTGTCCAGAAAATTCTGTTGGAGTAGTGATATCTTGAATTTGGGGTTGTTTCAGGTATAATATAATCATGAATTTAATGCGAAAACTGAATATTGAGAACACTGAATTTTAGCGAAAAATATCCGCATGTAGCAGTATTCGTCTCCATGCTAGATTACTCAAGCTCTTTCTGCGTCAATCCTGGCCAGTACAGGAACAGTAATGTTTTTCTGGCCATGAACTTTTATAGATACTGGGGTGGATTGGTAGACTCGACCTCTTGCATGACTACCTTAAGGAAGGTCGTGAAAAGGAAAGAGACGCTGGTTTCATCACCAGCGGTAATCTTCTAACTCTTAAAGGATAAACATGAGCAGACCAAGTCACCACACACGAGAAAGCCTTGAGCAAATCAAGCACTTGAGACGGGTCCCAGTTACATTTACTTATACAATAATTCGACTGCTGATACAATACCATGCTTCTAGAATCATGCTGGCTCTCAAGTCCTCTCTCGTTCGGTAAGGAAGGCTGACTCTTCCAAACACGAAAGCAGATCATCTTTTTTTGCTGCCAAGCCTTCACCTACTGCTCATTTGAGGATGATACACGCAGCATTGAATATTCAGGTCGAAGTGATTAGTAACGCTATATTCCGCTTGAAAGGTCAGGCTCAAAGTTCAAAGTAGGGATATAGAGAATACTTCTGCCTTGAACTCTGCGAAGGATACCTCGAAACTTAACACAGGATGAGGTATATGTATGCTTATTAGTATTGCCGAAATACGCTCAGGCAAACTCGGGACGAATGCGAAACAGGGTATCACTGATAATAGATCTACGACACAGAAGATCTGAAATGAAGAGATATCAGCCATAATTCCCGAGAACCCATTGATTACGAGACTTGAAGTTTCAGAGTAATTACCATTCAAGAAGCACAATATCAGTATCACCTACTTTCAGATACCATCGCCAAGCTTCAACTGAAAACTATCGTGCTAAGAAGGGGCTAGGTTCAAGAAATGAAGTCCAGCTACTAAGAGTCTTTTCAAGATCTTTGTTTACGCTATCAAAGCCGCGGGAAAGTCTCCTCGTTTCTATGAGGAATTATAGCTTGCAGATATGGGGACCTGGTCTGGGATCAAAGTGAATGTTGAATTTGATTCAAGATTTTGCAAAAATTGGATGTAAATTCGTAGATAAAAGGGGCATCTGAGACTCGTTTGCCCTGACATATTGAAGATGAGCCAATAGGTTCTGGATCAGCGATGCTAAGATGAGGAATGGGAGACTTTTTGTGAGGATTAAAACGTGGGATAGCAACTACGTAGCTCATTTGAGTAGCTGGCTAGACCTAACTTTCCCAATTCCAGAGACTCACTCTGTCTAAAACTTGCAGTCAATTGTTGTCAACTCTGAATTCGTTGTCAATTCTATAGTATACAGTACCACTCCTAGGACCAAGCGTACGGACAACAAATTCGCTGGAACTTGAGCGTTTCTTTGGCACAAAGAGCTAGAGAGCAGCCAGGGTGTACGCAGTTCTCGAGTTGTAAGCGTTGCTGAGCAGATCAGTGATGCTTGGGATCCCCGCGGTTGTTTCAGTGATGTAAGCAAATTTTAAGCGAGATGCTCAAAATAAGAACATCCAAGAGCTATAATTCGAATTTCTAGTCTGGAGAAGTTGCATTGTGATTCTTTGACTCATAATTATTGATTCATATGAATCATATAGATTTCCTGCTGCGACTCTATAGATTTAGTATCTGTGGGGATACAGGTCACTTGCTGGTCATATGACGCAGTTATATGCTGGCTGCCAGGTGGAAAAGCTTGGCCATCGCAACTGTATTTACTCTACCCTACACACTCGAGGAATGGATTCGATAGGGAAGGCTCACAACGAATATTACAACTAGTGGTAGTCAGAGTCTCGATACCAACAGTATACCTACTATACATATATGCTATAGTGCTGTAAAGTGTTTTGCTTGGGAATTAACTGGTCACAACATAAGCTTGGGAGCAAAATAACATGGAGAAGGTGGAATTGAGCTAGTGTTGTCCTTATAATTCCAACGGCCTGATATTTTGATGCCTCCTGGGATATGTAGGTTGCCCATCATTGACATACAACACGTGAAACAACCCCTCCTAGGACTGCATATCCAATCGCGTCACTTGAGCAGGCACTCTGATGAATGAAAGGTCGTGGAAGATGCACAGCATTGAGTGTCTCTGCACCTCTAGGGGTATTGAGTATATGAAGCCACTGTTGCGAGGCTTAAAGGGCCATTATGGTACTTATAATGCCAGAATTCGGGCTACGGCTGTCTTTAGCCACCCTGTTTAGTGCTCTCTGATACGATCGCACTCTGTTATCTATCAGGGAGAAAGGCGACCTGGCTAACTTTCAAGAAAGAATTTCTATGACTATAGATCAGACTCAAAATCCTTGACTTTAAGTCAGTGGCCACAGTTAAATTGTCCCCCAAAGCTTGTTGATCTTGCGCTGTGTGTTTATCATCGGAATATTCCACTTCACGCATGGCAATACAAGCTAGAAACCAGGAGCGCACATAAAAACCAACATTGCCATAATCAAGCTAACAAGAAGGCCGTTACTGCATTGAGTCGATATTAGTCGAGTATTACATACTTTATTGTTCTCTGAACCCCTGTAAGCTTAGCTATACCACCCTTCTGATTTTTCCTATTTACTTGACACCTAAAAGTACCACATGTTTATGATGTAAATACAAATAATAATACATAGCAGAACAGTTTGAGATATTTCTTAGAGCAAAGTAATGACTTCTAAAGTCTATGCGCTGTTCAAAGAAAAACCGCTATATTCAAGTTTGTTTATTGTGTAAAGCCAAACTCCGTATCCCCTCAGTCTCTTGGCAATTACAGATCCTCCCAGTAAGATGATCAAGCAATGCTTGCGGCGCAATTTGTTACAGAACAGTCATTTTGTTGCCAAAAAGGAAGAACCCTGCAGTCGTGCTTAAAGCAGAAAGCTTTCTGCCACAAGAACCATACTAAAATCCGCTTAGTAGAGCAATATTTGATAAAATTTATGCCCTATTGATTCCTACCAAGGTCTTTTCGCTAATTTCCTTCTTCCCTTAGCAGCAGTAAGGCCTTCATATCCCCAAAAATCAATACACAACCGCAGGCTGAAAACCACCCAGTGATTACATCCTCCGACCAAAGAGAAGCAAGCACACTTATAAGCAGAGTATTCTCTGACCCGAACACTCCAGCAGAAACTACACACATGGATATGCCAAAACTGGACTCCCTGCACCTTCGCCAGTAGCAATTCCCATCACGGCCCAACACGGCTGCGGATGTAAGTCCTGTGCGCGGCTTTGAGATCTGCAGGCTGTGTTTGTCCACCGATGATAACAAGCAAGTACCGCAGATACATCACCGTCAGGACCATGCCCACTGCCCACCCGAAAGACCCTCCCCATCTCTCCAAGACGCTCTCTTCCTGGATCCAGGAGTCAGCAGAAGCGATGTCCAAGGCCGGGAGAGAGCGTACACTGAACACGGCCGTCTCCCTGCGAAGCTGTGGCTGGTTCCTGGTTTCTGCTTTCCAAGCACTGAGTCGCAAGTATAAAGAGATGAGCCACGGCACGGGCCCGGCTCAACTGTAGCCTGCCGTGGGAGTATTGTATTTTGTACTCCGTGCCTGTATTCTGCCTCGACTGCTCTCCCTGCTTTCCATCACAGCTTCCAACCACAACTTCAACTCGGGGAACGTGTAAACCAACCCAGGACATTTCCCTCCATCCGAGAATATTCTCACGCCCCTTTTCAGAGCCTCACCCGACGAAATTGAACCCTCGTCCCCCCAGAACTAGGTTGCGGGACGTCGGCTTCCTCGGCTACGCGAAAGGCACCAGCGGAAGAAAACAAGACCCTAGCAAATCTCGCAGCGGTTCATAGAGTGAAATGAATATGTGTCGATTCTGTCCGCTCTCGAAATTAGACCCTCGCTACCGCCACACGCATTCTTTCCTTCTACTCAAACACGCAAACCATAGAACTCAGTGAAGCAGGTACTGCGAGCTTCGAACTCAGAGCCATGCAGTGCCAAAGGAAAGCCGAGATACTCCATATAGGACGATAATGAAAGAGAAGAGAGAGAACCGCAGCACTGGAAAGCAATTCCCGAGGTGAAATCAGCACCGCGGCGGAAAGTAAAGCGCTTGGTGTTATTTTTTTTCTACAAACGGGTATCTCCGCTAGCTCGTTGACCTCGTCTCATCTCATTAAGGCTTTTAGCTCATCACCCCACCCCGCCCTCACATTCGCCATTTTCTATCCGGCCCTGCCATACCAGCATTGGCAAAAAAGCACCAAGCGCAGCTCAGCTTCTTTTTACTTTCAAAATACGAGCCCCTCCAACCTAAGTCCCATTTTTTAGACCCGAAATATTGAACCCGAAGTTCTCGGACGAGAGATACGCGTAATTCAACGTAATTATGCACCACCCTATGCCATGCCAAATCCGAGTTTCAAGTCGAGCGAGAAGCGAAAGGCGAAGATCCACGTTACTACTTAGAAAACTGTTCCGTCGCTGAGGATGGCGATGGGTGGGCATTGCGTATTGGGACGGGAGATCTCAGCCATCTCACGACCGCCCTGTCGGGTTGTCAGCCGGCTCCTCTACGAGCAGAGAGGCGATGGAAACCAGGGTAGGTTGGAAATGGGGAAAGCTAGAGAAAGAGAGAGAGAGAGAAAAAAAAATCATACCTTCCAGCTCCCGGCCTCCAACATCTGCGGCAGAGTCAACCGATCCGGGCCTTGCAATCCCAAGGCATCATTGATCTCCTCCAGCAACAGATCCAAGAACCCCACCGTGACGGCACGCCACTCGACCACCACCTCGTCATCCGGCGTGAACATTGGGACAACCTCCATACTCCGCTTCCCATTCCTCCGACAATCTTGCTCGAAGGCCAGCAATCCGCGCTTCTCATCCTCTTTCTTCAGAGTTAGCAGCCCGGTGTCGATGAAAAGGCCGCCGTTGCGGTACTCCGGGAGCCCGGTCATGAGTTCCGCACCAGCGAAATGAATGTGGATCAGCTTGGTCATGGGCTGCATGAGCGAGTAGCAGAGCCACTGCGTGAGTTTATGAAACGGGACGATTGTTTCCCAGGGCAGGGTGGCCGGCGTGCGGGGGAGGGTTTGGAGCGGCCAGGCGTCGCCTAGGGAGGTGCCATCGAGGGTGGTGCGAGAGGGCGGCCAGATGGGAGCGAGGCCGTCGATGAGGACAGACCAGAGGGTTGGGAGCGGCACGATGGGAATGGATGAAGCTTGAGTTGACGGGTGAGAGAGTAGGTAGTCTGTGTCTTGTCAGTATAACCAGGAGAGACCGAGGAAGAGAGGCAATACCGAGCATATTCCCCGGCCGGGCGTCGGCTCCAAACAAGGCCTGGTTATGGAGCGCGTCCGCCAACCTAATCAACAGGCCCGTTCTACCCTCCAATCCCGCAATAGGGTTCTGTCCCGAGACCTGCAGTCCCTGGGCCATCAAATCCACCGTCAGAGTCCGCAAGCCCTCTCCGTCGACCTGATGCGGCTGGCTCTGGTTGCTGCTGAACACCCCCTGCTTGAACATCTCCAGACTCGCTATCGCCAAACCCTCGCTGCGGCGGTAGAGACGGCCATTCTCGGCGCTCTTGTAGGACCAACTGTTGCCAGCTCCCGCATCGAGTAGTACTGAGACGAGGAAGAGGTCCAGTAACCGCCGGCATTTCTCGTGGGAGTCGGTGTCCGGGCCCCAGCTCTCCAGCAGCTCTGCGATGCGGTCGCGGCCGCCGACATTGAAGTGTTGCCAGCGACCGTGGGGAGGGATACTGGCGAAGTCTGGCGCGAAGTCTCTCTGCTCATCATCAGCATCTTCCGCGATCCCACTCCAGGTCCGAGCCCAAGCTCAAGGAGGAGGACATACCTTGATGACCGACACCACAAAACTCGTCGTGTCCGCCAACTTGCCCATATCCACGTCGAAATGCCTCAATTGATTGGCCCTCGCCGCCTCCATGACCAAGGTACAGCGCTCCCTCACGGCCCCAATACTCCTTAAGTATCCCGCCGGGTCGACGTGCGGATCGGGCGCCCGGGGCAGCGCGATCTTGGGGACGGTCGGGCCCATCTTGGTGAAGACGGGGGATTTCAGCGACGACTGAGAGGAATGCGAGGTGACGTCTGCCAGCGAGGAGGTCTTGCGCGAGCTGGAGGAGGTCGAGGAGGATTTGTCTTTGCGGGAGAAGAGGCCCATGTCGACGGGAGGGGAGGAGAGAGAATATGCTCGAGAGGAGCGAGGGGCACGGGCGGAGGCGGACAATGCCTAAGGTATGCACTGGCTAACGCGAGGGGCTTGCCTTATCGTGGATCAGGGGGGGGGGGGAGGTGATGATTTGTGTTTGGGACCGCGTCGAGAGAGTGAGAGCGGAAGAAGATGGATTGTTGATGATGGTGTTGATGGTGTTGATGGGGTTGATGGGGTTGTTGTTTGGTGACTGCGTGCAAGGGAGAGCTGGCCGAGAAGCTGTTTGTTTGTTATTTTCCTTTCCCTGGAAAGAGGATTGCGCGGCGGATTGAATATTCCCTACCTTACGTAGGGATCGCGTTTCTCCCGCGGCGAGGAGGCCAGAGAAAGGCGAGAGGGTACGAACGAACGACCGAAGGATATTAGCCAAGCTGGGTTACTGGCCGCGCCGCAAGCATAGCATCAACAACGACATGCAGGAGGTCAACCAACGTACCCAAACCCAGGACAAGGAACCAAATAGGACAATGCAGCACTCGACGTCGGTCCAGAACCTCCCCCTCAGGACCTCAGGAGACGCCCGAGCCACCAAAGGTGATTCTGGCCCCCTCTCGCAATCCAAAAGGCGCCAGTCGGCGCGGCTCTCTCGAGTCCACCAGAGCCCAAAGTCTCCTCTTCACGCGACACCTCCGCTCCCACGCCAAGATGTGCTCAGACCGGCGTTCCCTCCTCGATTTCGATTGATGATTATCGCGCTCCTCCATCCGAAAGTGAGATGACGGCAAGCATCTGCATCTGCACCAGGGCCCGGCCGGCGTGTGGAACGGTGCCGCTATTGACGGGTTTGACGTAGATATCGGACCCGTCTCTCTCCCCAGCTCGCCGTGGGGGAGTTTTGTCATGTCCACGGTCGGCGACGGGAATCCCATCCAGACCCGAGGGGAACTGCGAGAGTCGGGCAGTCGGCGGGCCTGAGCCGCGGGAAAAGCATCGCGCGACGTGAGCCTCGGTGATATGATGGTCGAGTGCGAGCTCTCTCCGTCGGAAAGTCGCTCGAAAGACACTGCAGAGATCATCTGGGATTCTAGCTCGTAGCCGGATCAAGCCTGACATGGTCTATTTTGGGCCAAAGTCTATCATATGCTGGTACGTCCGAAGCCTGCAGCACCCCTTAAATCTATTGTTGACAGCACAGGGACGTATATCTAACGGCAGCTACACGGCACTTCTCCTTGCCCTCATCTCGACGCCCTTAGGCCCAGCAGCTGGCTCTTGAGCCGCTTGTTCTCCCGCGGTCCACCAGCCTGGGAATGCGGAAGCAGCTTCATCACGAACGAGAGCGAGCGAAGACGCCGCGGTCTACGGAAGACCCAAATCCCAATGCTTCCGAGTACTCAAAATAAGACTTGTGGACTTCAACGCACTGTCTCCGAGCCATCTGGCCCGCCTGTCGGGCGAAAAAGAACATCGGCCGCAGAGAGGGGAGAGCCGGACGAGATTCATGACGGACAGGGGACGAGAACAGGTACCAATACATCCCAGTCCTAGTGGGAGCTGGGATACCGAGTCGGGCAATGGAAGAGGCTGCAGGTGGATGGGTCTAGGTTTTGGTGTTTGGTTTTTTGTTTGTCTTTGTATTTTTTTTATTTTTTTTCGATTGCGTGCAGCAGTCCGTTTATTCTTCCACTATGATGCGTCGGTTGCTGGGCGAACGGGACTACCGGTGTTTTGTTGTGCTATTTCCCGTTGTCCCGCTGGCGTGATGCGACGACTGATCTACCCGGTACTCGAACCAGGCCATCAACTGTGCACACTACTCCGGACGTAGGAGAAAGAAGACCAAGACAGCATCCCGCGCATCTGGTAACTTCTCACACGGTCCACCCGCCGGCACCAATTCCATGCCGCGGATACGACCGCCGCTCGGCACATCTCACCCTGGCTCTTGCGCGAAAGCGTCCCGAGTCATTGCCCCGACGTTGCCGGCTCTCGACAGCCAGTTTATCCAAGGCCCCTCTCCGTCTGTGACTGACCCACCTGCTAGTCTTGACTGGACGGTCTGGTGGAGAGATACGGCTCGGGTGTCGGCAGCATTCTGTGTCCTGACGAGATGATATCCCTTCGCTTAAGCCAGGGGCTTTGGAACAAGGTTTGGCTCGGCCAAAGCGCATAAGAGTTCAACTACCTGAAACGTAAAAGCCGGGGCCTGTTGCACGAGTCAGGCCGCTGACTTCCTGCGTCAAAGTCCCAAACCTGAGACGGGAATCTGTAAATGAATCTCGTGTGCTGTTTGTTTACTACACCCAGCACTCGGGCTGCCGAGGTCAGCAGGGGCAGTCCGCGGAGACCCCTCGGAACGGCGGAAGGCCAGGACTCGTGGAATGCCGTCTGACCCAAACACTCCTGCAAGAGCAACGGAATACATGCGCATCCGCCTGAATGCCACGAGTAGGATCCGCTGATGCATCTCCTTCGTCGCGGTCACGGGACGTAGATATCGCGAAATCGAGTCTCGCCCACACCGGGAGACATTCCGCGCTCAAGGGTAGGGATTTCAACATCAGCATATGCTCGTATCCATGTATTGTACTTTCGGTTGGACGGAATCGAGTTCGTGCCTCGTCCCCTAAAAACCACGCCCGCTTTCGCAGCTCGAGTGCCCAGCTCTACCCGCTTGCCCTCTCCCCCCCTCCGCCCGACAGACGAAAAGAAAAAACGAGAGAGAGAGAGAAAAAAGCACGACTCCAAAGATGCATCATGTGTGGAGATGCCAACTCCCAATCCGCCCCGCCCAGTTGATCCCTGGCCCGTTCCCATCTCTCCTCTTCCGTTCCCAGCCCCCTTCCCCCGGAATCAGTACCTTCGTTTCTCTATCTTCTCAGCCATGCACTCCCTCACGCGCTTGACATACCACGCCACGAACACAGCACCGAGCACGAGGATCCAGGCGTGGTGGTAGGCCCAGCCGTGGCGATGGTGGATCACTCGGGTGTAGTAATCCTGCGTTCGTTAATGGAAAGCGGACATTGAAGTGATTGAAAATCGAAAGCTGGAGGGGCCGGTCAAGGGTAGGGGGGGAGAGCGAGACAGGGACCTACGGTAATGAAATCCGACGACTCCTTCAGCTGCTCGTTATCGAGGAGATCGAGCTTGCGGGAGAGCTGTGGTGCCATGACTCCGGTGTATCCGCTGGATGCTCACCCGCGTGCAGAGTGCTCTCGAACCGAGGGTGCGCGGTCCGCGATGTGGATGTGATCGCTTGCTGCGTCGGCGTGTAGACGCTTGTTGGCGAGAACCGTCTGTAACTGCCAGAGGCTTGTTCGGACAGAGGCTTGTTCGGACAGAGGCTTGTTCGGAGAGACAGCGGCTTGAAATGGAAAAGAAGAGGGACTTGAGCGGGTGAAGCACAGAATAGACAGTGGATGAAGGCTCGAGGACGAGAAGAGTGACCTGGGGAGAAGACGATGGATTCGACAGGATGATATATACAAAGAAGCGAAGCTTTACCTCCTACAACATGTAACACGCTTCTTGGCGCCATGGCTCTGCATCCCTAGATATTCGGTATCGACTTGGTGGGCGCGGGGCCAGAAGGCGTCTCTGCGCCCGGCTTCGCCACCGTTCTGCGGCATATTGACATGCCCACGGCCGAAGGCGAAATTCGCATTCCAAACCGCTACCAGATGACTAGGAAATGCAGTTCCTGGCATGAGCAGGCGCACCACGATACAAAGCAGTATCGTATCCAGCGTCTGGGCAGAGGAAGCCTCATTCTCCCACCCATCTCCCTAGCGAGCGTTATCTCATCACATTGTAGAGGAATCTCTGACTCCGTTTCGGACTTCTCCAACTAGGTTCACCCAACACGCAAAAGCGGCGTGGGAGGGCTCCTACGAAGTATTCGTGGTCTGATGCCATTTTAATTGATTCTATTTACTCGCGTCAGACGGTCGCCCGCTGAGAGGGCTATCCCATGGCATATTACCGAGTCGTTTGCGCTCGTTCGATCTCTTGAGTCTGCCGATGAGGTGCCTATTTTTGGACGACTTGAATCTGTGGAAACAAAATAGCCGACAGACAATTTCGTTTGCATCATCCAGTACAGATGGACATGATACGGGACGACGACTTCCTATTCTTAGAAGCTGGCTGATACACTCGTGCGTTACAGACGCAGGTAAATACGTACCAGGGGGGAGGTCTCTCACACCGCTTACACTAGACGAGGTCGGGGTTTGCGGCAGAACAAAATCGATAGAAAAAGCGCAATGATTTTCCGCAGAGACGATACCAACCGCAAATCGCAGTCATCTTCTTAAAACGCCAGGAATTCTGCGTTCAACCTCTCAATCCGTCGTCTTCACATCAATCATACCCCGAACAGGTGTACAGCCGCCATGAGCGCCACCCCTCTCTACACCCCGACCCGAGGAGGTGAACGCGGTCTTCTGATTTCAACCCTCGAGGTTCTGATCAGGACCCAAGTCCTCTCTCCACCCCCGAATCCCTTCGCGAAGTCTTCACCGGCTGCTCCCCGTAACCCGTACCTTTCTCCCTTTCCACGCGACGAACACGAGACCTCGCATCGATACCTAAGAATGGCCGAGATTCGATCCATATCGGAAGCAGAGGACGTCGTGTCGTCGGTTGTGTCCTGGGGTTTGTTATGTTAGTAAGTAAGCGAGGGCGGGGTAGCGGGAAGGATGGGTAAGAAGGCAGGATTGAAGGAGAGGACAACTCGGGCAGCGCACTGTGCCTTCGAGATGGCAAAGCATGAGCTCTTCCGCCCGGCAAGAGTATGCTAAGAGCGAATCACCCAAGCCTCTTCCAAGGGCAGTAGGACGTACTAAGCTAGTGTCTTAATCCATAAATCACTAACAATAGAGTGCCCTCAGAAAACAATTCCATGCTCCAAGAGCGCCGTGGCTATACAGATATCTGCGTTTTAGCCTATGGATCCCCCTTGATCGGAGTAGTCTGACGATATTATACAGCTATAACATGCTCATTTACATACACCGCATGATAGCGGGGTCCAACCTCATAGCCAGCGGTTAGTAGTCGGAGCTCCTACCTTCGGCCGCGTCAATATCAATCGATCCACTTGCCCGACGTCTCTAGTCATCGTGGCACTCGGAATGACCTCTCTGACTAGGCCTACTTTCGAAGGAAGCTTTGCCATGACAGCAGGAAAGGCTGATCAAGAAGCTTGAAAGGCTGATCAAGAAGCTTGCCTGCTTCGTCAACTGTCAGCAATTATAGGTGCATGATATACTCTTTCCACGCTACTAAAGTAGACCTTTGAACTGGCCTCGGCGGACGGCCGTGAGGATTCCTTTTGTTTGTTATATGTTACTCAAGAAACTTTTTGAAATTGTTTCTATTTAACTTCAAACCTTGTATTATACTCATTATGTACTGTCATTAACTATATCCAGTAGGTTAAGATAAGTAAACCATGTGGCGTGCTGCAACTCATACGAAGAAGATGGTTGCCATGGCTGCGCTTATCCCGGCCTCGAAGATCTTGGATTCTCCTAAAAGCGAATCTTCCGCCCGTCTAGATACGCGCATTTCGATAAGATTGCTATATTGGCTTGTATCTAAAGGCAATTCTCAAGAGCGAAGCGTTCTCCGCTGCTTAGCTTTCTGCCTTCCTTACCTGTATTTTTATTTTCATGTGGGAATATGTAAGTCGCTACAGTACCTTACCTCGCCGTCTATAAACCTAATAAATTACTACTTAGGCTAAGCCTAGGCAACTTCTTATTCAAGAAAGAAGGCCAGCTAATCTCTTATTATAAGATTTATATCATATGTCTTGATTGATAGAACACGTATATTTTATGATAGCAAGAAAAATATAAGTTTAGTGCAATTTATTTTTACCCTTGAGAAGTATACACTGGATAGATCTAGGCTACGTAATAAGAATATCAGCATTGGAGCTTATCATTGTATTAGTATATTACAAGGCATTTGAAGAGATGCGTAGTGAACGAGTGCTGAGGAGCCATTCTTTCTTGGAGATTGTATTGGTCGTAGTGCTTTTCGGTATCGTCGTTGATTGCTTGGTTGAGTGGGCAGGAACTTGAGGCTGACAAGGGAAGGAGAGAAAGATGAGAAGTTTATACACAATCATGAACGAGCAGCATAACTGTTGGTCCCACAAGGTGCGCACTGAAAAGTTATGATTAAATCCTAGTTGAAGTTGATGGTCTATCTAGGAGAGAGAGAGAGAGAAAAGTACTCGAGGGCAGCCTATGCCAAGACCATCACGGTCCCTGAGATCCACTCTCCTTCACTCTCATCATATGCCTTACATGTGACCCCGATCACTATATTCCTACAAAAACGAAGCAAAAGAAAACTCGCAGGTGGCAGCACGGAAATTCCGCCTCTTCGTGGTGACCGGAATCATCCACCGGGGATAAATGGCACACGTGACACTCACCCTATTACCAGTCATTCTTCTGCAGTCGTTCTCACGCCATCCCATTTCTCTCATTCCTTTCACAGCTCCTTGTAGAATTTTCTCCAGCTCCGGCCTAAAGTCTTCAACGACAACCAATCCCGTCCCACGCGCCCCTCCCCTTCCCTTCCCCCTTGCTGTCCCCTCTCTCTTTTCTTTTCCTCCCTTTCGAGTCGTCTTCGGAGGACGAGTCCTCGTCCAACATGCTAAACATCGAGCTCTGCTCTCTTCTCAAATCTCGGATGGAGACTTTCTGCCGGTTCAGCGCGCCGGTGAGGCAGAGGCCCAGCACGAGGAGGTAGAAGCCGATTACTAGGGTGATCCAGAAGCTTGGGTTGTCTTTGAGGATTTCCGGGAGACGGTCCTTGGTCTTGGTAAGTAGGCAGAGGAAAGAGAGGGGAGATAGAAGGTACTAGGTACGGGTCTACGAATGATTCTGTATCCATGTGGGATGACGTGTGTGGATTGATAGCTTTCGTGGTGAGGAGGCGGAACCTGGAGTGCTAAACGGACTCTTATGATTACTATGATTACACTTCGATCCAAGACGAGGCAAGCAAATACGGGTAAACTTGGCGTCAAGCAAGAGACGGCCACTCATGTGAATAGCATACCCGGAACAACGTATGGCCGGCGTCTATTGATACTTAGCCGCGCCAACTGTCCCTGGAGATGGAAACAGCTTCCATTAGACACAAGCAGCTCTTACGCCCTCACGCTTTCAATGAACTTGGGCCCAGATACTGCAGCTCCCCTGCGTACCGGTCCTGCTTCCGCCTTGCAAGATGGATGATCTCAACGGCCTCGACTGGTCCGCAAAACCAACCAAGCAAAACATATCAACAGGCACAGGGAATTACTATCCAACGTTCCGCCCAACACCGCCTCCGTTGTCCAACCGAATCACACCCATCCCAAGCCAGAACCCAAGCTCAAAACCCACCACCAAACCCTTAGGCTTGGCGCTCCCGAAGTCCAACACCCCAGACAGCTTCTCGAACCTCGTCTCCTTTGGCTCGAGCGCCAACAAGACCAGCACCCTGACGCTGCAACAGCAGCAGGACAAACTGCAAGCCGAGAAGCGGAAGCTGGAAGACGAGAAGAGGAAGCAGTTTGATGCGCAGTTTGGCGGAGGACAGAGTTGGGACGCACTGGGCGGCTCGAGGAGTAACGTGTCCGCGTTTACCCCCTTGCCGGTGACTCTCGCGCGGGCGGCGTCGCCTGGGAAGACTGTGGATGCGGCAGAAGATGATCTGTTTGCGGCTTTCAGTGCCGATGCGCCGGTTGACAAGTCGAGCCACTACCCACCACCGAGCAGCGGACAGAATACGCCGGTTGCGAAGGCTAAGCCGCTGGATTTAACGTCGCCGCAGGCGTGGGAACAACCTGCATCTTTGGGCGGCTTCGGGGATGATGATGATCCTTTTGGATTGGGGCAGATGAATGTAAGCTCGAAGCCTGCGCGTCTCACCATACCTAGTACTGGAGACGACGATGATTTTCTGGGAGATCTGGGGAAGCCTGTGGAGGAGGTTCGGAGGGCAAGTCCCCTGAAGCAGATTGTGTCTGACCCGGTACCGGATAGGATACAGGAAGAGGCGTCGGACGACCCGTGGGACAAGGCGGTTGCTGAACTGGTGGATATGGGGTTCTCTGCGGAGCAATCGAGAACGGCTTTGACGGAAAGCGGTTCTGGACTTGATATACAAGCTGCGGTGGGCTGGATTCTCAACGATGCGCATAGGCAGGCGAAACAGAAACAGCAGGGCGGAAGGGATTCGAGCCGAAATCATGGGACTTCGAATGGAGAAAGGAGAGGGGAGTTTAGGGATACGGGGAAAAGAGACAGTCCTTGGCAGCGTGAAGAGCGGGTCGAGTTGCAGTCTGGAAGGGAAAACAAATCGCCGAATGGAGAATCAGACCTTTCGAAAACTGCTGCTGCTGTAGGGAACAACCTCTTCAAGACAGCGAACTCGCTATGGAAGACATCACAGAAGAAAGTCCAAAAAGCTATGAACGAGTTCCAGCAGGAATCCGACCCAAGCCAGCCCAAATGGATGCGAGAGGCTGCCGAACGGGAGCAGGCCGACAGGAGAGCAGCAGCAGAAGGAAGAGCTCGCGACCATCAGCCTTCTTCTGATGTCACGGATGAGGCACTGATGCTAGAAGGTGGTGGGAGACCTCCGCCTCGGAGAGCGAGAGCCCCAGAACCACGATTCTCGGGAAGTTCAAATTCTTCACGTGACCAGTCACCTGCGATGCCGAAACCACTGCCAGAGCGAAGTCAACCTCGATGGCAACAGGCTGCTCCGCCCGACCTGAGGTTGCGGGTCAGCAAGCAAGTCGTCGAGGAACAAGCCGCGCAGGCATATGTCAGCCCTTCACGGCGGAAGAAAGCCACTCCTCAGCCTCCTTCGGAACCAGAAGTCGACCTCTTCTCTGCACCAGCACCATCAAGAACAGCTCAACCCCCCCGGATATCTCAGCGTCCAGCGCCTGCAACACCAACAGCGTCTACCCCAATGCCGGCCCGGCCCAAAGCACCAACCCGGCAGATACCCACCCTCTCACCTACCGCCCTCGCAAACTCAAACCAACACCGTCTAGCAGGAACCGCCCATTTCAAACGCGGCGACTATGCATCGGCCCATCAATCCTATACCTCATCTCTCTCCTCCATCCCCTCGTCACATCCCATCACCATAATCCTGCTCTGCAACCGAGCCCTGACCAGTCTCAAAAACGGCGTTCCCAAATCCGCAGTCACAGACTCGGACGCCGCGCTCCAACTCATCGGCCTCTCCCGTGGCGACGGTGAGACTATCAATCTCGGGCCCGGCGATGGTAACGGAAGTAAAGACATGAAAGAATTCTACGGGAAAGCCTTGATGCGAAAGGCCGAAGCGCTCGAGCAGATGGAGCGCTGGAAAGACGCAGGCGATGTTTGGAAAATTTGCGTCGAGCATAGCGTTGGCGGTGCAACTGCCATCCAAGGTCGCAGCCGCTGCGAGAAAGCTCTTCTTCCCAAGCCGGCACCACGCATCTCGACCCCCAAACCTACCCCCCGCCCTGTACCTCGGGCATCGGCAATCTCCGACCTCGGTTCCAACGACTCGGAAGCCGTCAAGCGGCTTCGACTGGCAAACGCTAACGCAGAGAAAGCTGACGATGAGAAGTTCGCGCTGAGCGATAAAGTGCATGAGCGCATCGGGAACTGGAAGAGTGGCAAGGAGGACAACCTGCGCGCGTTGATTGGGAGTCTTGATAATGTCATGTGGGAGGGTAGCGGGTGGAAGAAGGTGGGTATGCATGAGTTGGTCGTTAATTCCAAGGTCAAGATTAATTACATGAAGGCGATTGGGAAGACGCATCCGGATAAGGTTTGTTTTGCTCCTTCCCCGCCCATGCCCCTCTCACACGGAGCTAGACTCACCGGTATAATGACTGGTTGCTGTGGCTGTAAGATATGGGATCTGGGCTAATGGTCAGTAGTTACCACAAGATGCTAGCACGGAGGTCAAGATGATCGCTGCGATGGTCTTCGCTACGCTTAACGAGAGCTGGGATAAGTTTAAACAGCAGAATGGGATGTAGATACTCTGTCTGTCTCCGGGCATCTGTAGCTACCAGTATTAAGACAATTGGCTTAACATACAAGTTCCGGTGAAATGGTCAAGAATCAAGCGGATCTGACATTGAGTGGTTCGGATTCTGGTGCACATAAGTCGCCGAACTCGCATAGCGACTCTAATATGGAGATTGCTAGATTAAATTAGCTCGGGCCCTGCACTGATCAGATCGATTCGCATTCTATCACCGTACCTAGATATCTAGCGCCAGCTTCCCAGGGACAACCAAGCAGAGATTTATCCCGACCGGGCTTCCAGAGGTTGATCTAGAGCTATGGATATAAGACAACTTTGGCATGTTCCTTGTAATCATTTGCAACATCAGCTTGTCATTGCCTTTGCCTTGTTCCAGCTTGGAGTTTTGTTAGTCGTGTCTGATGCTGTGAAGTATCTGAATACCAAGGGTATCTTCATTTTCCAATTTTTCCACTCCTTCCTTTTCATCTCTCTAAACCTACCCCCTTATTTCGCTTCATGTTTTCTATCTTGTACTTTTTGTTCCCAGTCAAGGGGAAATGGCAAGCCCGTCTTTGTTGCAGAAATGCCCGGTGCTTTCTCGGAAGTCCACGCGCCAAGTCTCTGGAAGGATTTCGCTGGACGCATTCGGGACCGGTCTACTTGCAGCTGTAGAGATCCAGCTCTTTGAGTAAAGTATCCGGCCGGCTGTCGCGCACGCAATGTCGCGGCGCGACCCTCCGTGCCCGCAAGTGCGAATGACACATCTATCGTATGCCTGCGGATATACTACGCACACTTCACGCGGCGCCATTTGAGATTATCCAGGCGTAGCACCGGCGCCCTTCGTGTCTTCCGCGACCACGAGCCGTGACTCCACCGCAACTTTCCGGCCGCGCCGTGGATGATGGATCAAGAATCAGCGCGTGGACAACCCATCGACGCCGTGCCGCTCGCTGAGTTGCGCAGGGAAGGGGCTGCAAACGTCCGGCGATGGTTTTCTAGGCCTCTGCTCTTTGTTTGGACGAGCGCCGCATTGGGGAATTTACGCGAATCGAGCCGAGGGTTCTTTGAGGATGATGGCGGACAACGAAAACTCGATGTCCTCACAAAGACAACCGATGACAATGCGATCGAGTTATAAGCTACCCGGCAATGGCCCACGGGGCACTTCGATACCACGATCATTTTGGTTCCGTCTACCACGGCATTGTTATTGTTATTACTATTACTACAACCATTCTCGTTCTGAATCGGTACACTCGACGAGGAGACCAGAACGCCGAGTAGCCATTGCGCAGCCAGAGCGCCGAGATGGCGTCCAAGAGCGATAGGCCGTCCTTGCGGGTCCTCTACACCCAAGGAGAGCGAGATGAGCTGCTCCGGAGTCTGATCCCGAAGCCGCCCAACCTCGACGCCGAAGATTTCCGCAGAGCTCTCAAGCTCGGCGAGCAAGACTTTGAGCTCGTCGAGACCATAGTCACCCTTTCGTTTGAAAAGTCTGGCCTCTCGGACTTCCAGACCCTGAGCGAGCCGGACGCTCTGATCGCCATGAACGCCGCAGTGCTCGAGCCGGTCAAGGTTCTCGCCAGGGTGCTTCCCGATGTGCCGGAATGGTTCACGACTGAATGGTGTACCCAGATCATCCAATATCTATGGCAGAAGCGGGTTGACCTGCTCGAGGTGCAGAGGGAAGAAATCCGCCGGGGCAAGAAGAGGACCGGGACCGGTCCATCGTCCGGCCAGGGCGCCGCGGCGCCGACGACAGTCTCGTTGCGGAACATGACCTTCCAACTGGTCATGGCTCGCAACGAGCGAGGAAGCAAGGTCTTCGTCGAGGAGCTGGCTTCCGTGCGATGCCTGACTCCCGGCAAGCCTGCGAACGAGGCCGCGAGCTACTCGCTCGTGGACTTCATCCGCGAGTTCGAGGCCATCGTCAACTCCACCCGCGAGTCCCCCCTCAGGCTGGCTCGCGGGGCGCTGGCCTACCGCACCAAAGCCGGGATATCCCGACCTGTTCAGCGGCAGCAGCACTTCGAGGTCGCGCTCAACGATATGTTCAACACGCGAGGAGCGCAGTACGTCTTGAAGTTTCACCACCGTGAAGAGAACGCCACCGAGAGAAATGCTCGCCTCGCTGCGGACAAGGCCGCCCGAAAGTTGAAGGACGAGGCGAGAGTCCCCATCACGGCCGCCAAGGAGAAGCCGAAGAAGTCGACAGTCCCCGAACGAGGAAGAAGTCCTGGGCCGAGAAAGCAACGAGGGAACTCACCACCTCCTCCTACGCCGCCAACACGCCCATTGCCTCCAGTCCCAACCGCAACATTACTAGACAAGAAAACTGCCGTCTCTCACTCTTCCGAGCGAGCAGAGATCCTGGCAAGCGAGGTGAAACAAGAAGCGGAGAGGGCGGAGAGCCGAGCGGCGCGCTCTGCAACTGGAAGATCAGGGAGCCGAGCCAGGGCAGCAAAAGCAGAAGCGGAGAAGGTCATACGAAAAGGGGAACGCTCTGCTCCCGGGCGCAACAAGCCACTGCCGCCTCTTCCAGCCTCCTCAACCTCCACAACATCGAGAGTCCGGAGGTCGTCTCCACCTGTCAGCAGGGCAGGGTCACGAACTCCAAGAAGTTCCCCAGCACCTACTGTGAAGCCAGCGAGGGACTACGCCTCACCACCGCGATCAAATGCTGCCAACGAGGCATCGCAACGAGGCAACAAGATCAGTGGCGCCGCTAGTTCGGGCTCAGGCGATGCAGCATCCAAATCATCTTCGGCCTCAGGAACCGCTGGTGCCCGAAGAGGTGGCAGCAGCAGGCCAGGGCAGCATGTCCCTACCAACTACCCGACGCCTGCAGGGCAAGCAAAGCCTCAGCTACCAAGAGCCACAGTGAGATCGGCCGCAGCTACAGAGCTATCAGAGATCGTGGCACCCGCGCAGGAACACGCGAGCCATTTCAGCGATTCCGAAGGGGTTGAAGCCGGGACGTGGTTAGGCGACAGGAGAAGCCAAAAAAGCCGAACGGAACACGCCCGCAAAGCACTGCCGCCGCCTCCGCCGCCGACGCTGCAGGAGGCTGCGACAAAGACCTTGTACAAGGGGATGAGACCGATCGGGCACGGGATCCAGATCGCAGGTCGTCGAGTCTCGCATCTCGTCTCTCTGGTGTCGCCGCCATCGCCGAGACCGAAAGGGGCGCCAGGGTCCTACTCCGGCTCGCCTCGGGTCTCCGTCTCTTCGGCCGTTGGGCGTGTGGCAACTGGCTTGAAGGGAGCCAAGGTGGTGCCGCCGGTACCCTCTAGATTCCCCACACCGAGGTTTGCGCCGGGGAAGAAGATCGACAAGTGGGAGCAGCAGCACCTTCGTTACAAAGACAGCCACGAGGTTCTCGAAGTGCAGACGTACAGGCGAGGCGGTGATGAGTATGTCGACGACAAAGCAGACCTGTTCCAGGAGATCGAGAAGGAGTTGGGGGAAGGCGAGGCCGATGATCGTGGAGAGGACGTCGACTTCGCCGATGACGAGAAAGACAAGATGCGAGGAGAGTACATGACTCAACAGTAAGTTGCAACCGGAAGATTAAGAGATTCACACAACGTGCTAACGGGACAGGTTACAAAAGATGCAGAACTTACCCGAGCTAGCCCAAATGTACGATCACGACTTTGCTCCGCCGTTTCCCGAATCGCCCGGACCGCCTCGACTCAACACGCGGTGGGTAGAATGCTGTCAGCTATTTCAGCGTGATCCGAGCTCGACCAGTATAGATGAGCGAGTCCAACTAGCCGGGCTCAAGACGCCCTTGTACCTGTACCAGGCGTTCGGCGTATACTGGCAGATGAAGACAGGCAGAGCCGTCGGAGGAGGTTTCGTAGCCGACGAAATGGGACTGGGCAAGACGCTGTCGTTCCTGGCATACTTTGTCGCCGAGAGACAACTCGCGATGCTGCAGTGGGAGATGGCGAACCCGACCCGACCCAACCCCGCCAACGCACTCAAACACTCGCAGTTGCACCTGGAAGCCGGGCAGAGCAGGCCAGACGCGATATGCCCCAGCCAGAAGAGTCGAGGGCCGGGATGGATCGCGTGTCCCTGCGCGTCGCCAGTGACCTCTGCCCTCACAGCGAAGCCCGGGGTCCGACTCGCCTGTGTGCCTCCGTCCCTGGTCCCGACGTGGGTGGAGCAGTGGAACCATCACATCGACGAGGGCAACGCGCTGCTGCTGCTGCGACTCATCATCGCCCACGACGCGAGCAACGAGAAGCCGGTCGGTGGCGGGTACGACGTGCGCGACGTGCGGCACGCGTCGAACGAGAAGCGGATGCTGGCCCAGCGCAACCCGTTCGACTCGAGCCTACACGATCGCCGCACCGAGTTCTTCGAGGACGGCGCGCAGGACCACCAGGAGAGGCTCCTCGTGCTCACGACCCGCGAGTACTGGGGCAAACACCTGGCGAGGAAGTACGAGCGGAAGAGTGCCCTCGTCTGGTCGCCCGACGCCGCGGGATGGACTTCTGGGGTGAGGCCCGGGATCGTGTATGGCATCGCGATGATCGATGAGTGCCACGAGGAGTTCCAGAAGAACAAGGGCCGGTCAGGCGTTCTCTCGACGCTCCCGCGGTCGGGGAGACCCTTCGTCTGGGGCTATTCCGGCACGCCGCTGACCACGACGCCCCGAGGCATCGAAGGCGTGCTGTGGGCCATCGAGAGGCTCTGGCCGAAGAGCTACAGAATGGAGATCCGACACTTGACTGGGCTGGAGCAGGAGACGCAGTCTGGCCTGGAGCTCTTCTCGTGCCAGCGGCTCGATGCCATTTGCCGGCAATTCGAGGACCACGTCCAGGAGAACAGGGGCTCCTCGATCCTGTTCCAGGATGTCTATCTGCGCTTCAAGCCGTTCCTCAGCATGTTCATGCTTCGCCGGACGGCCGACACGCCCTGGTTCGGGCAGCCCCTGATCAAGCTCCCGCCCCACGTGCACCAGGACATCATCCTGCGACACAACGCCGAGTACGATGGCAAGATCGCGCAGTTCGAATGGACGGTGCAGGCCGGGATCGAGGCCCGCATCACTGAGCTGCAGAAGATGCGGCTCCAGCAGCCGCGACACGACGGCCTCCCGCCGAAGCTCGGCTTCAACGCCGACATGCGACTGCGGTCCCCGCTGCGGCTCATGGCCAGCTTCCCCTACCTGGTCACCCTCGCGGCCGCCAACCACCCCGAGCACCTCGACCTGACCGTCAAGGAGCTGAGGAGGTTCCGGGGCGCCCACGAGAAGCGGAAGGCCAACCCGTACTTCCACCACCTGAAGGCCATCACCGAGAGCAGCCCCAAGATGATGTGGCTGTACGGCTTCCTCACCGAGCTCGACCAGACGAGGGACGTCGACGGCCAAGAGCACAAGGTGGTGATTATGAGCGAGTTCAACCAGGTGGCGCTGATTGTCAAGCTGGTACGTCCCGGCCCCTCTCCTCCCCTCTCCTCCCCTTCCCGGCAAAGGGAGAAGCAGACTGACGCATCCCAGTGGATCGAGCATCACCTCCGAGACAAGAGGCAGCGCGTGGGCCTGGTCTACGCGGGCATGAGCCCGCGCGCGCGCCGCGCCGTCGTCGACAGCTTCACCGACGCCCACGACGACAAGGGCCGCCGCGTCCAGCGCCAGAACTACCAGTTCCTCGTCGGCACCACGCGCATCATCGGAGCCGGGCTGCAGCTGACGCGCTCCTGTCACGTCGTCCTCATGGAACCCGACTGCGAGTTCTACCGCGAGCTGCAGGGCTACGCGCGCGTGCACCGGCTCGGGCAGCGCAACCCGACCTCCCGATCGTACCGCCTGGTCGACGCGGGCAATCGCTGGGAGCGGAAGATCCTCGAGCGCCAGGCGGAGCGGGGGGAGTTTCCGGGCAGGGCCGACTGCGACGAGGAGAGCCCCCATCGCCATGGCGACGTGACGGAGCTGATCAGCCGGGGCTCGGAGCCTGCGTCGCCTCGCGAGGGCGAGGGCGAGGGCGAGGACTGGATGCCGGCCGTGCTGGCCCTGTTTCCGCCGCCGGCAGAGGGCGCTGCTGTGGCCCCGGCCCCGACAGCGGGCAGTGGGTTGCCAGAGCACTCGGCCGAGGAGAAGGACAGCCGTGTCCGACGCTGACGGAAGCGCGCGTCGGTGAGATGGATTGAGTTTGCGGGTAGGCGTTGTCTTTGCATGGATGTAGAGCGTTGGATGGATGGCTCGGTGGATAGTAATGGTCTCCTCTGTAGACCTGGTTGCATGCCCTCTCGCGTGAGCGTGACGCAGGCGCTGCACCAGAATGAAAACAATAGAGTAGATGGATCTAGCGAGCCCCTATTTTGCCTCGGAACAACCTAGGCGACGAGTGACGCTCCGCTGGCCCTCCGGGGGCCACTGCCGTGGAGGCCGTCCAGTTCTTCCGGGAGCATGCGGCCCTTTTAAACATGGTGTTGTATTTGATTCGACGCGACTGGAAGTCAGTTCCACGTCCGGCGGGCGCCGACAAGAGCCAGGCGTCTTGGGCCTTTTCCAAGGCTCAAGAGAGAGTACGAGAGACGTTTTGTACAAGGTAGAAGGACGACTGTACATACGGCATGCTGGGGAATCGTTCTATAGCTGGATTATACGTATCGTGAGGTGAGGTGAGGTGAGGTGAGCGCTGAGAAGTAGCCGGCAGCTCGCTTCCTCGATTCAGGATAACGAGCGGGAGACATCGTTGACTGCTAGGATTCCGGCCAGGCGGAACACTGGCCGAGCAGCAACTGGACCAGAAGAGAGAGGGAGTACGGATGTGGAATAAACAGCAAAGAACAGAGCAGAGGCAAGAAAGGAAAAGGAATAAACAGTGCAGGGTTTCAGAAATGGTGAGTCGAAGCTCTACCTATGTGCTATCGCAAGCGTCATCAAAACACCTCCACTCGTTTTTGCAAGATGAGAGATCGACTTTTCGTTACACACTAATCAGGATAAGGGCTGTAAAGGGATCTGAGTCGGTGGAGCCGCTCACGTGATGGACAATACCACAAAAAAATGAACAAGCTTCGAGAGGCAGGCGATCACACCTCTCTGGGCGTCGTAGCGCAAGCGTTGTCAAGACAAGCACCCCTCTTGTTTCCACGAGCTCTTGTTTCCCCAAGAGCAGAGATCTATCTGGGGGTGTTCGTCGCTTACTGCTCAGGGTAGGACGCAGGACGTGACACAGGAGACGTGGAACAGTTCGCCGGAATGTTCATAGAATGCTTCATCGGACGAGATATAGGGAGATGAAAACGCAACAGAAGAGCTTTGTGCTAGACGCGCTGTTGCGCTTGAGATAGTCTGGTTTGGCTGCGAGTGTTGGGCTGACGAGGGGAGAGGCACGAAGACGAGGGAAAGGAGGCAGAACACGGTTGGTGGAGTGTAGGGTGTTAAGATGGCGACGTCTGTAAGCTGTGGAGCGGGGGGGCAGCACGCCTCGTATCTGTCTCTGGTTCCGAATCTCGCACGGCCACTGCGACGAGAGCAATACTGCGACGACTAACAGGAGAATCGCAGAACGATGTAGAGAGAGTGGACTTCCAGAACCTCGGGATAGCCGATTCTCCACTGAGGCCCTGACATCTCATCTCCTGCGAAACGGAAAAAATTCAAGAGATGCAGCGGTCCTCTGGGAGAGGCTTCGCGGTTGTTCACCGAGAGAGATATCCCTCGCGGCTCGCACGTAGTGGATCCACGCGAGAGTATCAGGAAAGACCTAGGCATAACCACATCATGTAGTCTCGGCATCCCACGCCCTACCGAGTCGTGACACTCACCTATCCCATCCTTCCAGAAGAGCTTCCGAAAATCCTCAGGGGATAATGAATGTCAATATAGATATAGTCCACAGAAATTCGGAGGAAGCCAACGCCGCAAACTTGGGCCCCTTCACATCACATCAAGCCGATCGTCACATCGCCCTTGACCCTCGCGTAGAGATCGACCTGGGTAAACAAAGCATCAGCGTCGGCGCTGTTTAGAGTCACGGCACGCATGCTCATCCCCACCGCCGCCGCCACCAGCAGACAGACGCAGGAGCAGGAGTAGGAGCCGGAGCAGAGCACGACGTACCTCCACCTCGAGGTCGAGCTCGATCTTGATGCTCAGGCTGCTATCCCCGATCGGCTTCGCCGGGCGGTCCTTGATGCGCGACTCCCGGATCGCCGCGCGTCGGTAGCCCTCCGCCCGCGGCGGGAGCAGGTCCCGCGGGTCGACGGCCGGGTACTGCGGCGTGTTGGTGTTCGCGCTCGGCGCGGGCTGGCGCAGCTGCACCTGCTGCGGAGCCGCGTCGTCGTCGTCGTCGTACGAGTCGTAGCCGTATTCCTCGTCCTGAGCGGGCGCCTCGGCGACGGGCAGTTGTTTCTGCTTGGGCTGCTGCGGCTGCTGCGGGGTGGCCATCGTGAATGGGGAGGGCGAGTGGGAGGGGCGGCTGGAGGGGAGCGGTTGGAGTTAGCAGCGTGCTTGAGGTGGGTGTGCGAGGGCGGACGGGGAGGGGGAAAGTTCGGATGGAGGACATGAGAATTTGGCACTTGGAATTGCATTCCTCCCCCAGCTCTACACGAGACGGGCTGAGAGCGACGAAAGCAATAGAGAGCCGAAAACAATACGGAGCACCCGCTTCAAGAGGATAACCACATACCGTTTCGCTTCGCACCGGCCAGGGAGGTCCTGCAGCGGAAAGATAGACCGACAAGACGAGTGAACGACAACGCGGACGGGGTGCGATGTAACAGCCCAACGCAGTCAATGACTGCCGCTTCGTTCGTTGCGTTGCGTTGCGATGCGATGCGATGCGTTGCGCTCTCAGCATCGCGACACTCCCTCCCTTCTATACCCCGCTCGCACTTCCAACGTCATGCCCCGGGAGGACAAGTCCAACGTGAATGGCATCTTGCTTTCCAGCTTCCGTCTGAGGCGCAGCAAACGGACGTCATCCCACGACACTGGCATGGACTGTATTGCTGGACGCATCCTCCTGGCATCAGAGTGGGAGGGGAGGCGAGTTTGGGTGGAGTCGTGCAGCCGAGACGGTCAAAACCTGATTCGGGAAGATGGATTGCATTGGATTGCGTTGCATTGCATTGCATGAGGCGGGTGCAGAGCCAAACATCTGTCTGAGCTGGAGGCCGATGTTATGATGCCATTGACTGGGAGGCAGATTCCCCGGGCTGGGCAAGAAAAAGCCTCCGTCTGGAGAAGAAACCGGCCTCGGCCCCAGACTCACACTGGAATCCGCCTGCGACGGTTCAGGACCGCGAGAAAAGAGAATCTTCGCTCAAGAACCCGCATCGTTTGCGCTAGTGGGATGCAGTCGTACCAATCTGTTGGTATCACATTAGGTGATTGTGTGCGCAGGTGAAGCTTTCTCGAATACGTTGGATTATGTTGGTGTGGAAAAGCTTGCCCTCGAAGCTACTCCCCGAGAGCGTTGAGTAGATACAATATTGCCAAGCCTTCACGGTCATGTGACTGATCACATGACCATTGATCATATGACCTGTATTCCGACACAATCTTCATTTGCAGCTGACTGGCCGCGTCCTCTGATCCTATCTTGCATCATCTCGACGCGGTTGTCAAGGCTGAGGAACATTCCTCCCGCCTGCTCAACAACCGGCTACTTTCCAAACAGAAATTCGTTTCATGTCTTCTATGTCGCTGGTAGTAAACAGCTTTAGCATCTGACCATCCCAAGCTTTGTTTCTGGCCGGATCCCGAATCTCACATTCGGATAAAGCATTCTACGCGTCTCGTCACGAGTGAGCAATAGCGTCATGGGAGCCTCGGGAGTTAGAAACCTAGAAACTTCTCTCGTGATTTATAGTAGCGTGACGTCTTCTGAAGACTCCTGGGAGTCGGACAAGACGTCTGCATTGAGACATTCTTCTGGGACGGGAACGGTAGACAAGGCATTTTCCGACCCCAATTCTCACATTTTTGATATGTAACTGGGAGGTCTAGGGCATCCATATGGTTTTGGGTCTCTTTGAGATACTCGTCGACCTGCACACTTCGTGACTTGGTTTCTGTAATATTTGAACGCGGATCTCTACCAACCGAAGGCAGAGTAACGATCACTACTACAACTCCTACATCGCACCCACACCTTCTACTGGCCGAGGAAGATCAATGTTTCTCATGTGGATCCGGAGGGGAGGATTCAAAATCTCGGGATATCTTTGTTTCTAATCAGGAACGCCAGAACTATTGACAAAGAGTCATTAGTAGCCAATTTTCTCAAGACCTGTTCATATTCCCGATGGACCATGTGTACAGCTCGTAGCAGTACAGGGAAGGACCCGATGCCTACAAGACAAGCGGTACTCACGCTCACTCAGATATTTCAAAAAGTTCCCACAGGATTGCAGGAGTTTGTAGAAGTTGATTCACGGCCGGTGTCAGAGCCTCCGGGTTCTTCTTTTTTGTTTGATTATGCAAGAGGGGATCGGCAAGGGTCAGGAAAGGAGGGCTGGCTTGTGGCTGGTAAGCAAAACCAAACACGGTGTATTCAAAACGAGATTCAGGACCTTACAAGATAGAGACGAAATTGATAGCCTCCGGACACTGACTTTACTAGTTGGTTATGCCAATCGCCCATTGTATACCAGTCGTGGCGGGTCAAATATCCCGAGCATGTACTCGCCTGCCAGCGAGGTCACACGTGCGGCCTGCAAGTCTCGAGATCCGAAATATCTAACGCCGTGTTCCCAACCCTTGGGTGGTATCGCGACTTCGTATGCAACAGAGCCCATTAAGATGGAGCGAAGCTGCGGCGATTACCCATCCATAGACTGAGAAATGCGCCTTACTTCTTCGCATCAACGACCAAATCTTTCAACTTCTGCTCTAGGTTCTTCCCATCCGCTTCCTCAGATACGTCCTTCATATCCTCATCAACATCAGCATCCGCAACTCCCTCTCCAGACTTCCCACTGAGTCCAGTTTCGAGTCCTTCGCCCCCCTCCTTCAATACCCACTCCACAACATCTTTCTTGTCGTTCAACTCCGCCTCGTACACCGCATCGTGGCCTTTCTGATTCGTGATCGTCGGGTCCGAACCCTCGTCCAGGAGGACTTTGACAGCCGCAAGATGTCCGTTCAAAGCTGCCCAGTGTAACGCTGTGTTGCCTGCTTTGTTTTGTGCGTTTAAGATTGAGAGCATTGCTGGGTTTTGCGGGGAAGATCCATTGAGGGCTTTGCAGAGTTCAAGGAGGAGTGCTGAGTACAGGAGATCAGCAGGGTCCACAGGCCTCAATCATGCCATGCCATACGCAAGAGAGGATAGGTGTTTGGACATACAATCATGTCCATTCGCCGCCGCCATATGCAACATTCCATTTCCGCTCTCCTGGTCCATCGCCGTCTGCGCCAATTCTACCACATCGACCTTCTCTCTGTTGCACAGCTCCTCCGTCAGCGCATCGAGTTCGGTCTTGTCTCCCGTCCGCGCAAAGTACAACAGGTCGTCGATCTCATCTTCCGAAAATGCAGGCGCCATCTCGTCGTACTCTCTGGTGGCATCTGTATTTCCCTCAAGCGACGCGGGGTACAACAAAAAATATTTCTTATCGGCGACCAGGCAGCCCGATAGTGAGTGCCAAGAATACAGGGGCTTATGCTTTATGTCACGTGTAGCTCTAGCTGGTCGTCATCTGAGACAACACTTCCTTTGCTACCTTGCCCTTCCTCGTCAAACCTCATTGTCTCTCGGGTCTAGAAGGGAACGCCAAATTCATCAAGATGCCACGTCCTCGGATTCGTCTGGAGGATAGTTCAGAGCTGCTACAACATGCAGGAGAAGAAGCTGGGAGGCGTGTAAACAAGATATGGCACAGCTTTACCGACTGGGCCCTTCAGGACAACATTTTGGAAGTTGCTGTTGGATTGATGTAAGTCATTGTGGTTGTGTTCAATTTGAGGACAAGGAATACTCACATACTATCTATATAGTGTTGCAGCAGCTTTTACCTCGGTGGTGACCTCATTTGTCTCAGATATCCTGCTTCCACCTCTCTCTCTGCTTCCGTTCATCAACCGCAATATGGATGAGAAGTTTGCTGTACTCAAGAGAGGTCCAGGATACAATAAAACTGATGGGATTGGATACAACACTTTGTCACAAGCAGCTGATGATGGAGCTGTGGTTTTGGCATATGGGTTTATATCTTTGACCTTCGCAGGTAGTCCGTAAACTGACTCGTGACAGAACCTTTTTCAATAAGATTATCAACTTCATCGGCGTTGGGCTCGCCCTTTATTTCATTGCTAGCGTGTATGACACAGTGAGTACAGAGTCAATCATCAAGCACACTGTCAAGTGCAGGTACTGCCGGAAGCGTATCAGCGACAAGGTATGAATTCATGATGTTGCTCTTTTCCTGTGGGCAGATGCACGATCATATGTTGAACAAATTTAGGCCCAACGCTGTTTCAACTGTACCAGCTGGCAGGATGGCCGTGAAGATCATGGTCAATGAGTTTCCGTGATGGATGATATCATCTCCTTTGCCAAAACTTGACCACCCGGTCATCACTCTGATTGGGCCCAAATCTTTATTTCATTCCTTTTGAGGGATACTATAATACAACATCTTTCCTCCTTGAGAAATTTGTAGGCCGATAAACACAACACCAATACTGCAATTTCTACCAGCAAGTATCATCCTCATTTCCATTAACCCGCGAGCTTCCAGATCCACTTCATGTTATGAAAGCACAAATTAGAGCCCTGGAATTACCCACTCATTCCCCAAGTACTCCGCGCGTATCTGTCCTAAGATGATTGATTCAATCGTCATGCAGTTGTATCTAGCCCTCGGCGTTAACTAAACCAAATTTTCGCGTACTGTCTCAAGCAGGATCTGTCTCTCTGTCTTCGCAGTTCTGTTCTTCCTTGGACCCTGGAATCCTTCATATAAATTCTGCTCAAAATCGAATCCTAACCACTGCGTTGGCTCCATGTCTTCCAGTGGTAAACTAACATTCTCAGCTCCCACTTGCTCGCCTACTTTGAACGCCAGGCTTTGGATCCAGTTCCTTTCAAACTCATCGTCGATATTGACGCTCCCAATTCTTGATATCACTAATTCTAATTAATTTTAGCAGTACCTCCGGCTCGTAGGATTTGCCGGATGAGTGCGAGAGCTTCCAGTGCTTCTTTGCCAGCTCAGAACACCCGCATGCTTTCAAGAGTGGTGGGAGAATGCAGGAGCAGCGGCGCTAAAACATAACATAGGTCCACCCCTTTTAAATGTGACTGGTTCGCTATCGATTTTGCTAAAAGCTAGGCTTAAAAGGACGTTGCGCACTAGAGTTTCTACCAGGGCTAACTTCCAGAGATCTGCTAGCATTAATGAGAAGCCAGGAGAAGAGATTTGGAAAAACAATGAGGTGACGGTAGCCTTTACTCTGGACTCTACTGAAATGGCCGAAGGATGCAGGGTTCTTGGTTCAGCATATTATTGCAGCCTCTGGCTACCTGGCTCGGATGCAGCATGCGATGCCCCATGATCACTTGTGTTTTAATGGTTGCGTGGTACGTACTGGTGTTCTCCATTTCCTTGTGCTACTATGTTACTCCATTTTATGTGTGTCTTCTTTGCGCTTGCTTTGATTTGTGATGTGTTTTAACAAAAGTATTTTTGCTTTTCTATCTTTGGAATTGTCAATTGGATGCGGGCCATCATTTGATTGCCTCCTGTCTTAATCAAACCCATTGCATGGGATCTTTGTAATGCACAGCTGTGTGTGTGCCTTGAATTATCATAGTGATGGTAGAAGAAAAAAGAAGAGTGTAGTCGGCTGATTTGTTGATTCGAGTCTGTCTCGCTAAACCAGTATTTTGTCCCCTTTGCTTGGCTATGTTAGAGAAGAAAGTAAACCCTAGGCATGTGGAGCAGCTAATTCTCCTTCTCTTGTTATCCTTGAAGCTCCGTCTGTATTTAATTCCTAATGGTTTCATCTACAGGCTTCAGGTCCAGATGCTCCGTGGACACATTTTGATAGCATAGTAACTAACCTCGTCCAGCTACTTACTTATCACTTGCAATATTTAACTTTGTTATAGTATTAAAGTTGCATAGCACCTCATTGCTGGTGACCAATTTTAAGCACAGATTATCATTGAACCCTATTGCTATATCCATTGTCGTCTAAAATTGTATATGTTTAGTCCACTCAATTCGAACGCCTTTACCCAAATATATCACCTAACTACCCCTCCTATCAATCATCCATTCCTATTCGAAACTGACAATAATTCTAGATCTTTTCGACTATTCAGTCTAGATACTTTAGGCTAGGCTTTGAGCTCATTAGTGCGCCTGCAGAGCTTTTCTGAATGAAGATATTTAAAAGTGCTCCTCCCTCACTATACAACTACCATCACTCCTACACAGCAGCACGACCACAATTTGGCATAATTTTGCCGCCAATTTATTCTGCTCTTTTTTGCGTTATCTTGCTCATCTCAACGCCCAATTTTCCGTAAGTCTTCCCCTGATAAGATCACAGCTACGGCTACGGGATCGTGATTCCTCCCTCATACGAGAGCTACCTTCTCATACCACAATACCCAAAACACAGCTCTACGAACTGTAGACTGCCAGGAGTGGCTTATCGCACTCTTAAGCTCTAAAGCAGAGTTTCTTTTACGAAATACTTCCTCTTACGAAACGGAGCTCGATCTGCCAGATCGGAAGCTCTCTTCACCATATCACCAAATTTCCTCTCATCCCTCCCACTGCTCAAAATCTCTGCATCTTCACGCTGCTTATCGCATGAAGCCCTCCTTACACACCTGCTAACTTCTTCCGCAAGGTAAAGATTCTCGTGAGTAACTTTACCTAGGATACTTCAACTCGTTTGGGTGCCCTGATTAATGCTTTTCCGCCGATGGCTTGCTCTACACTACGGCGAATCAACGCTATAATCTTGCAACTATACGTTTTTGCAATCACCTGAGCCCTGGCTAACCATAATCCTGGTCCTGATCTAGCCAACAACCACCCTTCTCCCCAGTAAGCATCCATCCTCCCCTGTACTGCAGAAGTCTCTCTATCTGTCAAAACTGGGGGATCTCGGTACTCTCTCGACCCCATCCCCATCAACCTCCTTACAGCACAATTTTCTTCCACGTTACATCCTCTCCAAGCTGAAACGATCATATGCTTATCTTTTCCTAACCAGTCTCCCCGTAAGCTTGGTATCCCTTTCAAAGTCCCAAAACGAATGCTTTTTCTATAAGTTCATCTCAGCTCTACCTATTTTTAGTGCCGAATATCTCTAAGGATTCCTCCATCACATATATCCAAAAACTCATGCCAGTGGCCCGATTGGTGGATGAGAGCTCTCCATACCCCGAACCGGGCTTCTCATCTTCAGAGTTCCTCTTTTATATTCGAAGTATTGGGTCTTGCTATTTGTCATATCAGAGGTTGCCACTTAGGTATATCATATTAAAATAGTGGAAGAACCATTCAGTACTGGTTTCCAAGAAACCTGAGCTCAATATCCACAGGCTATCTATATTTTGAAGCCACAAAGTTATGGCTGCTTCCAGAATTTGATTGTTCATTGAAATTGAACCACTCCCAGCACTTTCTTAGCAATGCTGGGTTAATAGACCATATTATGCCATGAGGTCAGCTGCCGGGTATATGGTCATCATTTTGCTTTTACGTGCCGTGAGCAGTAATTTAACCTCTAATGCCTTTAGTCCAGAGCTTGCAAATAGAGTTTGCTACTCAATCTTTTGCTATAATCTCTTTCCTGGTTGTAGTCAATCGTCAGCTAACCGTGTCATTCTGCTTTACCTCAAACTTCTCGTCTGTCACTTGACATCAACTGCTCTTCCTGATGATGATACACACTGGCCGGATACATTACTCAGGACTCTTTTCCGATGTTGGGCCTTGTTTGTTCATCATCAGTCGCTTTCCAAGATATGCCTCATACCTCGTCAAATCTTGGCTGGTCAATCCTCTGCTTGGTTTTCCTATCTACACAGGATCAGAACATACACAAAACGTTCCGCCAAGTATTTGGTCTCAACTCTTGTTTTACTTCATCAACGTCCCGGTATCATCATAGCAGTATTGCATAAAAAATATTTCACAAACCCATCAAACATCAGTTCCGAGTTTCCTGTTCAGAGGCTACTCAATTCACATTATCAATAAGCTGCTAGTGTCAAGGCAGATGGTGCGAACGTCTTAATAAGGAATTACCAATTCAGAATTATCATCGTGCTAGGTGTACAGTTCGTCATATACTGAATCAAGACTGTTGCTCATCTTAGATATCTTCAACCTCTTAGCATTACTAAGTTGTTAGCATCAAATCTCATTATATATCTTTTCGTGTTTGAGCTCGAATGCTTAACCTCGGTACTTGAGCTTTCTAGCATTATCATGCTAGCATATTATCTAGATATATCGCATATCTTAGCTGATATCAGGCTTCAGCTTCTCATATGAATTCTTCCAGTTTTACGATATAATCATAATAGCATTGGATTAGGATCTATCAAGCATCATGAACTCTCTAAAGTCTTACCTTTGGGAGGTATCGCGGACTCCCTGCCCTTAATATCGCATTCCTGGTAGTATTTTCTGTTCATGACGATAGCCATGCTGTCGAGCCCATCGTCGACTTTGAGTCTCATTTTCTTACTATGGTACTAGTCATGCTCATTACTTACTTCTTGCTTATGGTGGTTTCTTTGGACTTTGAATAGCATTCACTTTCCGTGGTACCCAATAATCAACATGAATAAATGACGCTAACCTGTTACGTAGACCCCCGCCTACAAATGGCGCCAAAAAGGTTAGTTCGTTCTTAAGCGACGTTGTTTTGAAAAGCCTTCTCCGACCCAAACATCTATCTATCCCAAGAATACGTTCTCGAAAACTCCAATCAACGAGATTCTCAACTAATAGAAGCAATCCAGACCAACCGGTATGGCGAAGAAATGCGACCAGTGTGTCAAGGCCAGGTTACCATGCCCTGGGATCGACTTCGGTGCAACCGTCTGCGGAAGATGCGTCAGATTCAGCAGAGAGTGCACGTGGGAGCGTGAGGGAAAGTACCAAGATAGCTCCGAAGTCTTGGACGACAAGAGGCCGCAAGTGGCGCAGGATTTGGACCGCCTGAGAGAGACTGCTCCTCTTTCGGATATACAGTTCGAGATTAGCATCAGAGGGCCGGCAGGTAAGAACCTCGCAGTAGAGGCGAACGAAGAGGCGTCAAAGTAAGTTTCTCCGCTGTCTCGAACTTGTGATACACAGGCTGCTCGTCGAGTCACCAAAAATGAGTCCGTTCTAATACTTGTAATAGGGACGACCCGCAGATCGAGCCCAAGGCTCCATGCCGCCACCCTGGCCAGGAGAAACTATTATGCTGCGAGAAGGTGCATCTTATCTCGGAGCATTGCGATGAGGATGATGACCGAGCGTTCAATTATTTGTACAATATCAGCAAGACCATCACAGGCAAATACCCAGCGCGCGTTGCCACTGAGCCTAAGGTCAAGCACGGTGTCATCTGGACCGATTTCTACAAGGTCATTGGCATCGCTACCAGTGACAAGCTCGGGAAGAAGAGAAAGTTCCAGCTCTACGGGGTGAACGAGCCTGCCACGGAGGTCGTCGAGATCAACCACGATTACCCGGAGCTTATCACTCCGAGCGAATCGTTCACCGCCGTCAAGGACTCTCTGGTTCGCCTCTCACGAGGTATTACTTGGGCCTGCCATACCCATCCTAACCTCGAGTGGACCATCTTCGAGGTCGGATGGCAAACAAAGGTAAGATATCATCGGGCCCCCGACCTGGCTCGTCGGGTTCCAACACTGACATGTTGAATAGCTCGAGGCGGAGCGTCGCGCGATCATGTGGAAGATTTGTGACACTGCCGGCCAAGACTTCGATGCCATGATGATGTAGGGCCATTCCAAACGCATGCATATGTAAGGGATGGATCATGTACGTACGTACCTGAGCTCGCCTCTGGCAATCGCGGCTAATACCCATAGACTCTTAAGCTTTCTTTCTTCTTCCTACGAACCTTGAATCCTCTCCGAGATTTCACAGATAATGGGGTATGCGCCCGGGTACATGAAGCTTAGAGTGTGAATAGCTGCGAAATTCGTGCACTTCTCCGGGAATGGCTCAGTCGCCTGCCGGTTGCACTCACGGCAGGCTTTGCGGCAATTACTATGGATCCGATCCACATACTTTTCCTTTTTTTCAATCGGTACAAATGGCTTGGAAGAAGATAATGATTGACGAGAGATGAGAGACGAGAGATGATAAACGGACCGGGCCTAGATGGGGGTTTGAATGGGGTTGGGATCATTGGTTTTGGAGGGGCGCTTGCAATTTCGGCTTGGAGGACGCATGATAGCAAGCCGGCGCCGTGTATAATATTTTCTTTGAAATTGAACCCTCTAAAAGCCAACATAGTGTCAGCGGGATGGAGTGGCCAGGTTTAAGAACTGCCGAGGTTATTTCACCGATCAAAGTGTTCAAGCCTAACGAGGCTACTGCCTGTATCAATAGTCCTCGCTCTCGTCGGTGTTCAGTGATGTTCTTCTCGCTCTCCTCCCTCATCCGTGATCACCCGCGTCATGTTCTCTCTCAAGTCATCGATCCGGTCAACATCGTCACACACACCAGCTCAAGCGACTCTGGAGAAGAACAAGAAGAAACCACCTCCATCAAGGCTACATGTTCAATTCGAATCTCTCGCGAGACCACCTCGTTCACCCGACCCATCATTCTCAGTCGCCGGCATACCCGTACTTGGTGAGAGCCGCGAGATGCTCGCCTGACGCCCCTCGAGTAGAGAGAACCGAGGCGGACGCGAGGCAATGGAGATGCCCAGGGCGCGTTGCAAAGTCATCTTTTTTCTTCTCGGGAACAATCGCACGCACTTGTGGAAACAGTGCGGGTTCTGCGGCAGCTGAATGCGTCGACTAGAGACGTAACTGTCGCTCGACTGGCAGGACTTGCACAGTGGGTGGCACATTGACGAATTCTAGTATCGAAACGGATTACTGGGATACACACGTCGCTGGACTCCGCGGGTCTGCATCTCGATGTACGCGTAAGCCACAAGGCTGTTCCGATAGAGGTGTTTTTCATTTGAGGAGGTTTTCGTATGAGATCTATCTGCATGGCTTACAATGAGATAGGTGATGGCTTTATCAAGTCCACCGGGAGTGAAATGACTCAGGTAATAAAAGTGGTATTTATCTTCAATTTTCTTCTACGAGTTTCGTGCTGTGAATCATGGGGTTTTGATCGGGTCTGGAGGTCTGACCGAGTGGCTCCTGATATTGCCTGGTGCGGTCTCTGACCCAGCAGATAGTTCCATGTAGTTTAGGGTACGGCTCGATGAACAGTGACTTCCTCGGTGGAGACGGAGGAATCCTTGAAAACCGCTTATATCAAATTCTGTCGAGGCTTGAGATTAGATTGCCGAGGGCGCTCGGAGAATATTGGGGATAGTACATGATAGAAGGACATAAAACCAACAAAAGATATATCGGAGCTGGACGTGACAGGGGTCTAGACGCTGCTCCGTTTCGTGAGCTTCAAATGGAGCTTCGGCTTACTCTTCTCTGTACTCATGCAGCGCTGGCAGTTAAAGTCAAGCGCCTATCGTACCAGATTTCCTATGATTTCTGCTACCTGCAAGCTCCCCTCGGGCATGACCGGAAGCTGCATCTTCTCTTGTGCTTCGGAAATCTGCTCTATCTTGCCGGCCCAGTTCCCAGCTTCATAGTCCGCAACTGAAATCTCTCCACAAACTCCATTTTCGTTCATATACCGGAGCAGCCCGGGCTCTTCGGCGAACATAGGGCGAAGAACATAGATAAGCGCCTTGTTCATCCCGACGCATTCTGACACTGTTCCATATCCTATCATGGCCAACTGTTAGTGGGCTCATCTCTATCCACGCGAAAGCAGGGCTCACCAATTTTTCCCAGGACGACATCTGCGGCTGCCACGAGATCAGGCGAATACACATCTTTCGGGAAAGTGAAGAACCTCCGATCCTTCACCGGCGAAGGAGACAGACAAATCCACCCTTCCGGCAAAAGGGGCACCGCAGACCCTCCCGTCTCATCCAGGATCTGGCCGCCAAATTGCACCAGCAGGATCTTGCATGGATGTAGCTCAGCCGGTATCCCCAGCAACGTCAGAACGTCTTGCCTCGACGAGCGTGGCGGCCGAAACATGAGCGGCGCATCAGTTACCCGCGTCGCTCTGTCTCCACCCGTCCAATACGCATCCACGAACGGGAAGGGGATATAACCCGGCAGTCGAACCACATAGTCATAAGTGGCGTACAATCGCTGGATCCTCTCCACCAGCTCCGTCTCAGCAGACCTCGAGTCAGCTGGGAGGTACGTGAGGAGCCGGGCGAAAATAGCATCGAACGTAAAGTTCGACACCAAGATACTCTTCACGCCCCTCTCCTTCGCTCCAACCCACGCAAGCGGGTAGGGCGCGTCCGCCAGCACGAGGTTACAGCCCCTCTCCTCTACCAGCCTCGCGGCCCTGGCTCGCCATTCTGCCGTCTCGGTAGCAGCAAGGAACGTCTTCAGGTGAGCGAAGCTGGCCGCGGCGTCGATCGTGTAGGGTTGCGGCTGGATGATGGCCGAGTCGACTTCTTGCTGGATGAAGGAAACGCGCGGAGAGGGAGGGAAGAGATGGGTGGGGGCTGTAGTGATCACTGTGATGTGGGTTGTGGGGGAGGCGAGAAGGAACGCAGATATAAGCTGCGCGGAGCGTGTTGCGTGCCCAAAGCCGTGGCCGGATATGTAGTAGTTGATGCGCAGCATGTTGGCTCTGTGGTTCAGAGGGTGGTGGTTGGAAGTGCGATGAGATGTGGTTTCGGGTGCTTGTCACGTGATATTGCTATCTTGGGAAGCCAGGTTCGGCCTTGGTCTGACAACCTTCGCTGAAACACATTGTCAAAGAGTCGGATAATTCTTTCTCATGGTAGCCAGGCATAAGTCTCTCGTGTGATAGACGACTTGTGGTGATAACGTGACACGTGTATCGACTGACTAATTATCTCTAAGCGACGAATGTTTACTTCCCCTGAATCCCGACGAATATCATTGGAATCTCCGTCTATCCTGTCTGTGAGAAGTGGCCATGACTCAGTTGACTAGTTTAGTTGACGAGAAAATCTGCAGGTTTACATCAAATTGCGTATGTTGTATCCATGCCTGTTTGACTGTTTGGAGAGACATACTATCGCGTTTCTTCTCATCTTGAATCTTCTGCCTTTGCAATCTTCCTGGGCTATTTTCACTAAACACCAAAACTAATGGTACTTACTCGAGAGTATAGCCTACTCATCCACGTGGTATGTCATGGCCCCTCATGTCTTCCAGCCCATGTGCGTCCAGGCGGAGATATGCGGGGCAGAATCCACAGCCAACGTATGTACTTTCCTTGCAAAGTTCCTGGAGAAAGTTGGCGGTTTGTTCTTTAACTAGCGGTGAACCGCAAAGTGTTACTACTATGATAAAAGGGTAATATAGGTCGCGTCAAAGGTGCGCGCTTGCCGTCATTTGTCTGTGCTCATTGAGACGCAAAGAGCAGATTGAAATAGACGGGTCTGGTTTTTCAATACTGCCAAAGCAACCAACTAAAAAGGACAATTTGTAGACGTAGCAGGTATTGATGAAGGCGATGGGTATAAATCTCTACGTGCGTAGCGGCAATAGAGCCCCAACGTAGCCGGGGTGGACCTCATCCCACATACACTGGAATCCAACCCCTCGATTCAGCAACCCCTCGAACTACAGCCTGACGTCCATATAACAACCTCAACTGAGCCAGACCTGTTAAAAGCCCGCAGCCTGACCCCGCCCTACCTCTCTGGTTCAAGCAAATTCTGCCGCAATTGCTTCGAGGAAGTTCACTTCTCAACTCTTGCCCGAGCCCGAGCCTCCAAGCTCGCAGCAGACTGATCCTAGCCCGTAGCTTGGGAGATCCTACCACAGAAATGTATCTCCGCGAAGAACACCGACTATCTTTAGATCGCGTCTCTTTTATTCGAAAGCTAGAGGGCGAATACGCGTGAGCTTTCAGGCCATGTCGTACACACATATTTTAAATCATTGAGATTGGCTCGTGCAGATTCGTGAATGATAACTCACCTGCTCTAGGGCGAGGAGCAGGTGGCATTGTACAGAAGCGCAAAGGTTGAGTCGAGGCGCAGTAAGCAGCGGGGTAATTAGAGCGCGGGGTGTTTATGCCAGAGCATTTTTCCTCTTTCGGAATCCTGCAGCGGGCTTGCAGTGGCCCGGACCTGATCTGCAGTGTACATAAGTACAGTGGATAAGTATTATGGCCTATCCACAAGGGCGACAAAGGGGCTGGAACGCTTAGTTCAATCAGGCAGTATACGACAATAACTAATGAATACTACTAAAAACATAACTTATACCTGATTGATTATGCGCTTAGAATATCGAAAAAAGTTGATCCGAGATTCAATTAGGCAGGCGGGCGCTCTTTCTCATATTCTCTAACTCAAGAGCAAATTTATCGAGTTTTAAATTCTATTACTGTTTGGTTCTATATACTTCGTAGATTTCGGTACAAATATATGTTGAGCGCAGTGCTACCCTCTTGAGCTAAGTCTCCACCTTCCATCCCCTGTAAGTGACAGGCCGCAATACTTGGTACTTATCCACTGCACCTCGAATACAAGTGCCAGCTGGCATCTGCCTCGAACCTGACAGCGCATTGCATCAATACTAGGCGAACGAGAGTTCTGGACAACGGCAAGTGGATGCCACTTGCCACTTCGGAGTGGTATAATATTTCGAACTCATGACTTCCAGAGACACGTTGGGAAAACAGAGGAGAAATACAGGAACAGACCGAAAGATCTATACTCGGCATAATATAGTAAAGTTTGTTGCAAACATCATGTGAAAACCTGCGGTATCCTTGGTTCGAGGTGCGGGGTAATAAATATCCCGCATGTCCGTCCACCTTCTCACTCACCTGCTCAGTGGCCTACTCAGTAGACAATCTATTAACCAAATTATCAACCCGCGATACAGGAGCTCACTTCGAGTCCTCCGATGCCTATTTATAATTCTATTCAGAAAACGGCTCTCGCAGGGTCGAAGTGAGTGTTAGGCGACTTCGTATAGGGTTTCATCGCGTGTAAACTGCTCAAAAGAGAGGATTGTAATAATCAGAACTGAGGAGGTGATAATTCTATTGAAAATGAGCCACGTCTCGTGAACTCGCTAAATAGACCATCAATCCTCCTGTGTCACTTGTCATATTGCATGCTTATGGTAAGCAATACCCGCCATCGACAATGATATCCGAGCCTGTAGTGTAGCTTGCGGCGTCACTGGCCAGGTACAGGAAGGCACCCTTCAACTCGCTGGCTTCGCCCTCACGGCCCATGGGAATCTTGTCCTTCCAGATGTTCTTGGTCTCCGCGGGCACGAAGTCCGAGATCTCGGTTGCGATATAGCCCGGGGAGACGGTGTTGGCGCGCGCGAATCCAACCCACTCTACGGCGAGGGACTTGACTGGGGTTTGTCAGTGGTGATTTTTTTATTTATCTCATAGGGGTTGGGAGGTGATAACGAAGAGAGCTAGGGAGGGTGATTACCGAGATGGATTACGCCAGCCTTCGCAGCGTTATAGGTAGCTTGCAATTGCGGGATGTTGACAATATGTCCACTCATACTAGCCGTCGCAATGAAACTACCCTCCCGGAATGCGGGCTCCAACGGCTTGCCGTCAATTGTCGTCTGCTCGATTTTCTGCCGTCTCCAGTGGATGGCAGCCACGCGCGCAGAGTAGAAAGTGCCGTCGAGGTCCGTAGCCACGACTTTGCGGTAGTGATCTAGCTCTCCGGAGATGGCAGCGCCTTGTGTCCATGGGATGCCGGAGTTTGCGACGAAGATGTCGAGACGGCCGTTTAGATCGCGGATTGCGGCCTCGACGGCAACGGAGACGGCGTCGTAGGAGGTGACGTTGACTTGGTATGCTTTGGCTATTGATTACATGTTATTCATGCGCTCAATCCCGAAGGGTAAACTTCTTGGCACTATGCATGGAAGGGAAGAGAGTATGACGAACCTGTCACGCCATACGTCTTCTCAATATTCTCGGCCTCGGCGATGGCTTTCTTGTTGCTGTTATACCAGATGGCAACGTTGGCTCCGGCTTCAGCAAGGGCGTGAGCAACGGCGAGTCCAATTCCTGCGCCGGCACCAGACACGATGGCTGTTCGGCCCTTGAGGGAGAATTGAGGGAGGACTCGAGCAGAGACGGGGGCGGCGGTGCTGTCATGGCGGAAGGAACCGGTGGCAGTAATGGCTCCGTCCATTTTGTTTTAATCGTGGATTTTGAAGGGAAGAGTGGTTTTGGTAGTGCGGGTGAGGCAGGCGGCTATGCGTGTGGTGGATCTGAAAGAGTCGAAGGAGCAAGTGTAGACATAAAAGCTTGGGTGTGTGCGTGGTTTTGAACCCGGAAGAGCTGTTTCTTGCAGAAAAGAGACCTGGACATGAAGGGGGATCCATGCTTCCTTATAGCCAGCCAAACGAAGCCTTATGCCTGTTCAAGTCGGGGCTGCAGAGGAATAGAGTTCCAGCTCCAGCTCCAGCTCCAGCTCCACTCCATTGCTCGTGGTCCCGACTGCTCTGTGGCTTGATCATGGGCAAAACTTGGACGAGAGTTGCGGTGGCTGCTGCTAGCTGTTGTGTCTGTTACGTCTGTTGCTACCATTCGTTCCCGTACGCCCCGGGACGTCTCGTCATTGTAGCCATCCAATGGAGGCCGACGACGTGGAAACTCTGATGGAGGGGTTTGGAGGGGTAAGAGAAGGAGGAGGGAAGCTGCATGACGACAAGAGTGGGGGACTCAGAGCAGGGGACTCAGAGCAGGGGACTCAGAGCAGGGCGCGAGAGCGAGGAGATCGGAACCGTACGTACCACGGGGGGCATCGGAACCGCCGAGACGCCGTGAGGAGAAGATGTATGGTAATGTATGATATTGAGTCGCCTCAGATTCATCGATTGCGAGCATATTTGCAGCTTCCAAGGAGACGCCGATGTTGGTGATGCGCGAAGGAGGAAGCTTGAGGGTTGGGAGGTTGAAAAGCTGAACTCGATGGGACGGGATCCCCTTCACGGCTAACTTTCCTAGCGAGGAGCGCAGTCTGCACTTCAAGGCCGCCGTAGACAAAGCGCTAGGGTTTCTCCTCCTCCTCCTCCTCCTCCTCCTCTAAACTCCAGCTTCCTCTTTACTTCATCCCCTCCGCCTACTCATCATAGGTGTGGCAATGGACTCCTTATTGTATCCAGAGACCACTCAATCTCATCAGCTCTTTGCTCTTCAGGTCTTGGTATCTCTGTGTCGTAAGTATTTTTTTCAAGATGGCCGACCACCATAATTCTCATCACGAGCAAATCGTGACATTCCAATGCTGTTCCCTGAACGAGTGTTCTGATGTCAACAACAGCCAGGAATGCTTGCTCGTCTCGTCACATTCCAGCATCAAAACAATCTTGTCATGTTACCTGCCCGGCTCTTGCTCAGCTTCACTGTATTGCTTTCATATCCAAATGTCGGTTGCTATGCCAAAGCACCATTCCTGTCTTTACCTTCGCACTTTTACAGATTTTGTGTTCGTTCTCTTGGTGAATATTTTAGCTGCACCGTGGCGCAGAGGCCGTTACAGTGACGGTGACAGCGACACGATACCACGGAAGTCCGTACGACGAACAGCGTTTCATCAAACGTGACCGATTGCCGACTGAATCTCGAATGCTACGATGAACGATCCGACGCGGGCAGAGAACCTCAGATGGCTGCTGGCGAGAGGTATGGGAACCGATTATCCAGTCGGCCCACGAACCCTCACACTGGGTGCTATTATAGGGATTGCTGTAGGGGGTGCTCTACTGCTGTTTGCTTTTCTGGCGGCGCTCGGTATCTGGCATGCGAAAAGGAAGCATCGGCGAGAGAAGCAGAACCAACCGGAAGCAAGCGAGGATGGAAACGGCGATATGGATCTGAAGACAGCAATCCGCTGCACTCGGCCACCTGGTAGTGGACTGGGACGCAGATCCTTGTTCAAACCCTTTCTTCCTGTTGCAGACGGAGACAGAAAAGATTGGGCAAAGGACGACGGATTGCAGATGCCGCCTCTTGCCAAATCAAAGTCCGTGAAACAGAGGAGCTTTTTCCGGACCTCAAGTGTTCGAGATTCGTGGCCGTTGATATCGAATAAGCCGCTTGGATTCCTACCTAGCCAGTCTTCAATGGTGCTCAGCCCGGTTGCACCTCCGGGATACGTCGTTCAAGACCCAAAATTACCCAAGAGGACAGCATCGCTCATGGGACGAAAACATTCCCAAGACAGCACCAAGGCCGCCTCTCCAGCTCGGGATCCAGATCTTATGGGCCTGGCGTCGTACCGGGAGATTCATCGCAGGTCAACATCTGAAAACCAGCTGTCAACAATACTGAGGTCTACTTCTCAGCGTTTGAGAGCAGCACAAAGACAGTCGTTGACTCGTACTTTGAGCACAATGGGTCGGTTTCCTGGACTGCCGCCTTCAGAGAGACTCCCGACACCTCCCAGGAAAGCGGCAGAAAGTCGGGAAGGGCTGGTTGACACGGAGTTTGTCGAATCGGTGGGAAGTTCCATCTATGATGCTTATGCCTTAACGCCCAGCCCAGCGAAGAAGGGACGGCAATCTCTCAGCCAGCGTTCTCCTCCTACCCGTTCTTCTAGTCACTCGCCAACACGCACCCCCGCGCGGCCAAAATCACCAACCTCATCGGCTGAATCTCGCGATAGCTTGTGCGAAATCGACAAGTCAGACCTGGTAGTCCCATCTCCCCTCACTTCACCTAGCAAAATTGGGTTGCGAGCAGCAAAGAGACAGTCAATTCAAATCTCTGCTCGCACCGCAAAAGACATCTCATCCATGATCCACAAAGATAGCCGCGCATCAAAATTTCCCACCGGAACAAATACAAGGATCTTAGATGTCCCCCAGCACGTCGCTCTTGATGGCGATCCGTTCTACTCATCAGTCCGGAGTTCCAAACCTCTCATGCCCATCCCCTTCTCTCAGATCCAGGGACCCCGACCCATGTATATCCGCAAAGCAACATTCGGTCAAGAAGCCACACTAGAACGCCCAGCCAGTTTCAGTTCCCCGCTCCGTGATGTATCGGGTAATGCGCAAACTCCCCCAAAGAAAACCTTTTCCGAACCTGCAGATACGCTGGGCACGCAAACCAACCCGTTCCAATGGTCGCCACAAGAAGCGATGCAGACACGCGCCACACAGACAAGTCCGAAACGGTTGGCTTCAAGGACAAAAGGCCATAAAAGATCAAACGTGGTTCGGATCTCTAATCTCTCACGCCCAACAAGCACCGTTGATGTCGTGCCGGAAGAACCAGAGGAAGTCTCGCCACTGAGGCTCAAAACCCGGCGCTACTCCTCGTTCCTTGCTATCGATTCTGGCAGATCCAGCCCCGCCAATACACCACCAGTTTTGCCTAGCTGCAGACCACCAAGTGTGTCGAGATTCAGCCCGACGCTCGTCGTCGCCGGCCTGTCCATCCGCTCAGAAGACGACTCGCCAACCCTCGGCTCCGGGCACGGTAACCTATGCTACTCACCTACTCTCTCGGGGTGTGACTACTACGCCGAGAAGAATTTCCCTTCCGATGATGAGTTCTCCAACCTCTCTCCGAAGTCTAAGGCTGGATCCAAAGTCGAGACTTCGCCCAAAGCTAAAGCCCTCAAAGAGCGCTGCCAGGGCCGCAACTACTCTGCAGACCCCGCCCTCTTCCCTACCAAGGACTCGCAGCAAGGTCTCCTCTCATTCCCACCTCCACCTCTTGCACCGATCTTCACACCGCGCCCTGCATCTAGGCTTTTGCAGAATAAGATGTCCACCATGAGGTGGGTTTCTTCCTTTCTCTTTACTTTTATCTCAGGAGAATGTGGAAGCATTGTTTCTCCTAGACTTGATATATCATTTAGCGCTCCAAACCAGATTTCGAAATACAAGAAGCAGTACTGACTGAATCTCCAGCGGTCTCTCTTCTACTATCGCCACGCCCGCTCCTCCGGTTCTCACCATCCCAGATCACCTCTTGGGTCCACGCTCCGAGCCAGGAGCTGAGGCTGGGAAACACACGCACGTCACGCTCTCCCCACCGCATGTAACAATGGTCTCGACGATCGGGAGATTGAGACGGATGAACAGCGAAGTCTCAACCCTGAGCTGCACCTCGCTGGCAAGCAACGACAACGACTCCATCTCTCAAAACCCCTCTTCTTCATCTCTGATTCCCGACCTTGCGCGAGACAGAGATAGGAATTCCTCAGGCAGCGCAAGGGAAGAGCGAGATAGAAGCCGAGGCTCGCAGCACTACCTCTCTCTTGGCCAGCCGACTTCACCCATTTCGCATTCGCTATATCTTTACGCGGCGCAAAGAAATAAAGAGAGGACGAGAGCGAGAGAAGCCCCTGAGAAGAGGGATAGTCACCGTATTCACAAAGACCGGCGCAGGAAACGAGCAGAGGCCGCTGCGGACGAGATCCTGGAGTTGACGCCTGTCAGAGAGGTGGGGAGTCCAGAATCGGCTTTTGCCCTCTTGTCTCGGGGTTCGAATAGCCCGGGATTGCGTTTTCCGACGCTGAGTTATGATGGGAAGGTTGGCGCTACGCTGTCCCATCGTGCTCGTCCTCTTCCTGTTCCTCGTCCTCTTCCCCTTCCCCTTCCACTTGTACATCAGAATCACAGGGCAAATCAAAACCAGTCTCAGAATCACGAGCGCGACCCCAGCGGCACCTCAATAACAAGCACCGAATCCGACGACCTTCATCCATCCCCATCCCCATCCCCCGCTCCCGAGTCAGACAAATATAATGACAAAGACAGAATCTTCTCCACCCTCTGCAACGCCGGCCGCTGGCCAGACGCCATGTCCAAGCCCGTTTCGCACGCCGTCCGCCGCGAAAGCAACATCCAACAGCCGGTACCTACCACTCCTCCGAAGATGCAGAGGCTCGGGATGAGGCCGAGATTGGCGGGTGTGGGGCTGCTACAGAAAGATTCAGGGCCGAGTTTTGCTGAGTGCGGTGATGAGGGAATCACTGTGGGTGACGCTGAAGCTGGTGAAGAGAAAGGGGAAGATGGAGGGGTTGGAGGGAGCACGGATTGTCCCGACTGTTATGATACGAAAGGATTTTTGATAAATAGTCCTGATCGCAAGCGGGTTCTTGCTCCGTGTTCGAAGGCTGGGTCTGGTTCTGGGGCTGGGGTGCGGGATTTGGCATTTGATCTGGAGCAGAAGAGGCAGAAACGCATGACCGCAAGGCAGAGACAGAGGGAGAGCTGCGAGGAGAAAGTTAGTGGGTTTTTGATGTAGTTATCGCGCGCGGGGTCGCTTTACCTACAGTGCATTACCTACAGTGCAGCGGCAGATGGAGGTGGCTAAGTGGCATCTGTTGATCTATGTTTAGGGAGTAATGTATCTCGATGGTCGAGAAGCGAGGGTTGGAGGGGGTGCATTTTGCATATTTTTATTGTTTTCTTTTATTCTCTGAGCAGAGGAAGCGGGAAAGGGGGGAGCAAAAGAGATATGGAGGGTTGGGTTGTCTATGCAGCTTGTTTTTTCCGAGTTGGAGGGCGGGAGTCTTTTCATTTCTTCTTATTTATCTTCCAACTATTGTTCTACCTCTCACCTTATATATCAAATCATAACTAGTGTCTAGATTCTCAAATTTCAGCATGGCCGTTTGAATCAGGCCAATGTCAACACTAATGTGGAGTTGCAACTACTCAAAAGTAGTAGTGGACAAATAATAATTAATTAATATGAATTTTTGAAAATTAAAAGGTAAAGAAAGATGCCCGTAATACTGGTAACATTACTTTCTAGCATCGCTCAACGCCCTGTAATACATGCGAGAATATCTATATATCACACCACGCCACGCTACACCAAACCAATTAACCAACTCACTTATCGCGCAACTTCAACGAATGTAAGCAAACAAAACAAATAGCCAGAACCTGCTAGTAACTCTCTTCGTAACGTCCAGCCAATCCGAAACCGATCTCAGCCCTACCGTTAATCTTGAGCCCAGAATCTCGGCTCAATCCTTTTAGCAGCTAATAACTATGCCGCTTATCCCCTTCACCTTCCTATCTCTCCTTTGTTCTGTTCTGTACTCTACGCTACGACATTTCTCCAATATAAGTGTAGTGAGGAGTTATAGAGTTACAATTATAGATATAAAGTTCAGCGCTCTACGAATATAATTTAATAACGCGGTTTTGAACTTCTGGGCTTTTATCGAGAGACTAGATGGGTCCTTTCCTGAAACTTTGAGTTAACTTGCTCTGAAGATGGAGAGATCTGGTAGGTATATATGCTACTGAACTGTTGAGCTGCTTTTTTACTTCCAAGATGTACTGATAGATCGCGACATAGCGGGGATTTCTCACGTGTGCTTATTTGATTCTGTTCTTGATGCAACGGGGATTCTTCACAATTACGAGTACGCGAGATTTCAGCTTATACTTGACATTTAACGGTGTTGCTAGTTTGGATGGGGGGGCTGGATCTAGATGTGTTTATGCGTTGGTCTTCTGAATGTTTGATTATATATATTGCTGATACTATCCGCGTGGTTTTCTGAATGTTGGCAATTGAAGATTTGAAGTTTTTGTTTTGATGATATGATAGGGATTTGGGTACACGTAATATGATAGGTGCTTGTCGGCCGACCAAAAGTTCTTATAAGAGCAGATTGAGTTCAATAGTAAAGAGAAAGCCGCTGTAGACTAGCAGCTTTTGAAGCAATATGGCTAATTCATTTTCAGTCTGGTTCTGATTTATTCACGAGCTAGAAATACGGAAGGCCCAACTGGAGCTAACATGTAGTTCAGCAGAAATGCCAACCGAGCAGTGAATGAAACAATAAATAACCCAACTTCACCAAGCTCTGCTAAGCGCCGACTTCAGTTTCTGATTGATATCTATTTAGAATTCTCACTGGTAGGTTTTGCATCGCACTTTTTCACTCAACAACCAGATTGGATCTCAAGCTCTGGAAGCAAGAGAGAAAGCAACGCAGACAAAGTAAACAGTATGTACCTTCAATGAGTGGCAAGCTGCACCTCTCTCTCAAACATGTGCGATGGTCTTCTTGCTGTCGATACAGAATCCTACAATCTCTGTCTGGGCTCTTGAGACTCAGCTCCGGAGAATGATAAGAGTCTCCCTCGAATATTATTGGCAGATCAGCATCCACTCAGCCCTCTTCCGAAACACCCTTCTCTCGTCACTGTGCCATCCTCATAAATTAAAACCTCGCAAGTAAGTTTCCTCCTATTCCCTCAAACATCTCCTTCCTGAACCAGCTCTCCAGTCATGAATCCGCTTGCAATCCCTGGCACTATCCTCCTTCTCCTCACACACTTCTTTTCCGCCACGGCTAAGCGCGGCCTCGCTTTCAACAACCCCAGCACGCATATCCGTAGCTTCGGCGGCGCTGGCAACCAGGTGAACTGGGCCTACAAATGTGACTCGGCGCGTGACGACGGGACCCTGGGGGGCGTCATGTACGTGCCTATGCTGTGGAGTGCTGGTGCGGAGTATACGAAGAATGTAAGAGAGCCACGATCCTACCTACGAGTCATACTCAAGTCCTGCCCTGCCATAAACTGCTTTATAAATTTATGATGAAGTCTTAGACGCGCGATACAGCGAGTCGTGGCATAGAAGGCGTAGAGCTTGGGAAGGAGCTAAAATATATCTTTCGTTATCTGTTGTGCGGACGCAAACATATTAAAACAGTGATTCGCAAACGTAGACTGTACCATCGTGTCTGGCTCTAAGAAAGTGCTCTTTTTCAATGAGCTGGATCTCTGCCTGCACCAAGCCTGCATGTTGCTGCAAGTTGCCGTCGACGCCTACTGTAATTACTTGATGCCCCAGTTGTGACCAACGGCCCAACTGAATTACCATGGCTGAGAGAGTTCTTAAGGCTATGTACAGGCTGCGTGGTATGTCTTCTTCTTCAGTGAGGAAGAGAGATCAGAGAGTTTGTTGAGTGTACGTATCTTTTCGCTGATCAGGCTTCGAATAGATTCAATTTGTGCTGATCCATTGGTACTACTTGGCGACTAATCTTGCATACTTCAAGAAATACGTGCAGGACGTGTGGCCGCTTTGACGGGTCCTGCGACTAGGAGTCGGCAGATCTGGATCACAGAGGTGGGTCTCCTTTCACTTCATTCTCTGAAACAGGCCAGGCGCACTGGTCCCTCGACAGTTCAACGGCGCTGGTACTATTGATTAACAAGCTACGGTCATGCGTGAAGTGATGCCATATAGGTCCTTAAGTCTCTGAGCTTAATATCAAGCTATACAGCTGATATTTCACAGGGCTCGACGCAAAGAGATAATTCTCACGCTATACTTGGTTCTGGTATCACCCAGAGTATAACTGCGGCTCAATAGTGGAGGGCGGTGGCCAGCCATCGGATTTGGGTAAGGTGTATGCTTATACGTCTTCCTGACCTTTGTCTTGTAAAAATCTGCACAACGAGAATTTATTAGCGTCGATGAGGATTATGAGTACTCTAGATATTCTAAGCTTAGAGTTTATTTGAATTTTTGTCTTTCTTCATTTGAAGGTGATAGGTGTTGTATGGCCACTTGTCTTGATTGTAGCGTCTTTGGGCTTCGTGTCTTATAAGCACCATTATTGCATTACTTAAGAACTATACTATTCTCGTGACTTTAGTTGTACATTGGAATGCCAAACTTGAAATGGGAAATTGTGGCATCAAAATGGGGCAGTGAATCAAAATTTGGGCTTTGCAAAAATACCTTACTGCTGATAGGCCAGCCATTAAGCGAGTAAACAAATAAAAAAAGCAGCAGGGTCGCGGAGACTGTATCATCCAGACCGTGTTCGGGGAAGAATCTGTAGAAAACTTGATGTTCATAAAATCATCCTTGCAATCCTCTATATAGCTTATTGGGATTGTTCTCTTGTTTTGCGATTCTGTTGCTTACCAAGCCAACACAACCACGACATCGCTAATTAACTCCAAAGCCGAATTGATACCGATTCCTTCAGCACCACTAACTGGAGGTGTAACATCAATCCCCACCAGGACAGATAATGAACCATTGACATTGATATTCTCATAAATAAAATTACCCCATGACCCATGAAATATCATGCACCTGTTCCCAGCGCCAGCAGCGGCGTGACAATCAACAGAGTGGGGTAGATCCTGCAATCCGCAAGCTAAAACACAAACTGCAGATGTATACCTGCTGCACCACCCTACGGAATATTATCAAGCAGATCGGCGCTAAACTAATGTAATGTGCTGTGTGCAGCGATGAATAGGTTGGTAATTCTAAGGAGGGTGATTTTGACGTCGTCGCTGAGAGTCTCAGGGACATAACTGCCCACGATGTCGCGAATAACGAATATAGTCTGCACATTTCTTCTCGCAGAGAAATAGAATACACTAGTATGACAACAATGTCTCCTATCAAACTTTGCTGTACTATTAGATCATACTGGGCAATCTGTGTTGAGTAAATGAGCCATTTTCCAACTAAAGTGCTCTAATGGATCTAGACGGCCAGCAAGAGAAGCAGCTACTCATCGCAATTCCATGACAGCAGTTGAAGCGTGACAGAGGCTTAGGTGATAGACAGGTTTGAGCAATATGTGTATTTTATATAAGGACATAAGAGGTTAAGAAAGATTTTGAGAAGGTAGTGGAGGTCTACGTGGCTTTTTCAGCAGGTAACAGGGCCCATGAGGCCAGGCGAGTTCCAAACCTCAGCCTTACGTCTTTTTCTTCGATTCATAATTGAAAATTTACTGGTAAAATTATTATATCATTTACCGTGGATGCTGTGCTTGTTTGATAGTAATTAGATGGTAAAAAGGTGTCTAATGTAATGACTGAAAGTACTACATCACAAATACGAATAGAGAATTTTTGCAAATTTCACTCTTTGTACCTTTTGATAGTTCCGATATTCAACTTTCAAAAGCTGATTTTCGACATCTCACTTTCGACACCCTTTGCTAATCTATTTTTGTTGAACAAACTATATTTGCTTTCTAAGTTTGAATCGAGAGAGATATCAAAAGAGGTGCCGAAGTAAACAGCGCAAAGTCGAAGATATCCGATTGTAAAAATGATAAAAGTTAGAAACGTCCCCAATCGTTAAAAAATATGTTATCTAATTCTCAATCATAGTAGTACAAACTCACTTCGAATCGAAAACCCAAAAAAGAAAAGTAAATCGGACGAAAGACAATGGTGCCTAATTAAATTTTTTTTTAGAGACTTTCAATAATTTTCCAGTGACTTGCAGCGTTTTTGCAATTATCAACTGCAAAATAACACCTAAATCGATACTCGATCTAATACATACATCTCTATTTAGATTCTCGAACTTTGCCTACGAAGTTCAGCTGATTCCAGACCACCTGGCTCTGCAACCAGTTCTTACGGAACTCCTAAGCGCCGAGCGCATCACGTCGAGGGGTCTTCCATACCTTTGATATATCAGATCTGAACCCTCCTCAAGCACCCTCCCTGCAGTCCAAGCCTCTACGCAGATTAAAAATCTGTAGAAGTCCCACCTGATCGAATTATATGCAGCTTCAAGAATTCTCAAGAACTCTGCCCGAAACTCAAAGTCGAAAAAAGGGGTTGGGAATTCGTCAGGACACGAGAGCCTGCCAGTAGCGGCCCCTAGTAAATCTTGGTGTTCCGGCGCTGGGCATCACGATTATTTCAGATGGATCAAGACGAGAAAATTTGGGAGGGGGGGATGAGGGTGGAGGGGGGAGACACAATAAATATGCTGTTAGAACCAACAATTTTAAATAACGTACTCGTGAAGGATCCTTTCACACCGTAGTAACACTGTTGATCCCGGGCTGGATCATAATATTGCTTTGAATCCGGGTGAATCAAAAGCTTCATGACCACATTTCTTTATGGCAGAGATTGGAGCAGGGAATACATACATGAAGCATGGAAGGACAAGAGTAATCTGAACAAGAAAATCCACTACATCAGGGTGTTTATTCGAGAAAATAGGATGAGGACTATGGCAGAACGACCGCTGGTACCAAGAATCACGCTCCTCGCTAGAGAGAGTTGAAGTCATTGCTTTCACTTCTTTCTACCGACACTTCTTAGTTCCCGCTTATATTCTATTGCGGCATAGCAGAACTTTGCAAGCAGTGTAAGCAAAACATGAATATAGAACCCGGTGATTCTAGCCTACCAATAGTTATTGAGCTAATGTAGGATAACTCAATAATCTTTGATATCTTGCCTGCTATGTTCTGTCCTGTCCGTGAAACGCTCTTCCCCTCGCATTAAGTGAATTGATGGCTAGGTTGTAGTCATCAACAACAGATCAAGTGCTTGGTCATATAATCCGGCAATTGAATTAAATATGTCTGCGGATATATATCAGGCATGATGCTGACGAGAATGATACTATTTTCTATATGAAAATTAATGGCGAGACAACGTTTGGCATGGTCATATAAGTGCAAGCTCCAATGTTTAAAGGCCACAGTACCAGAGCAAGTTCACTCGGATTCATGGACATATTACCATGCGCATAGGATAAATCGGCTGTGATCAAAACCTACAGCTCAGGGGGTTCAATTGTTATCGAATCTCTAATGCCTAGCACGGTGCAGAGTCAGGCAGGCGAGGCTATCCCTTGTGCAACATTTGAAAGCAATGGTCTATTGAAAGGGTTTCTATCATCATTCACCTTAAGATGTGATTTCCATGATTCTGGCTAACATTCTCGTAAAAAAAATCTTCATAAGCGGTTAAACTCAGGTATATCTAGTAGAGACAGAAACCCACTAGAATTGAACTTTCTTCATACAAGCAAAGCGAGGCAGTCTAGAAGTGAGGCTATTACTTTCCTCGAAGAAATATGGCACGAAACCTTACTCCTAGTAGCAAGTCTGTTGCACATAATAGAGATCAACCCCCTCAGCATCAGACTCTGACTTGTAAGAGAGAAATATGTCTCGAGCCATGATATCTGAAACAAAACAGAGCTTTATTTGATCAGAACCCTATATGCGGAAGTATCAACTAAATATGTCTGTAGGCAATCACTTTGTAGGCTGATTTCTACCACAAAATCAAAAATGGCCGCGCCCACTGCTAGTTGAACGAATCGTCGAGACACATGACTGGTCACTACAACAAAGCTAACAATCGAGCATAGCAAAAGGGATGATGGCAGATAGCAGACAGCTGAACGGTGCTTTTGGCACGAGCCTGGTTTGATAGTTGTTTATCCAAGGCTGAGATTAGCGGCCCCAAATCGAGGAGTGCGATGTAACGAATGAGTATTCTTGCAGCCCTGGCTACAAATGTGAGGTGAGGTAGAGACACTTTCACCTCACTTGATGAAAGAGCGGAGCAATGATTCGGGAAAGGAGAAGAGATCATACTCATTAGCTTATCCAGAATCTTGTCTCTGGCCTATGAGGTGACTTCAGACCTTGTCACGTAGCTATGGTAGAAAGTTGAGGGCCTGGGAAGTCTCTGAAGCACTCTCGGCTGGAAGAATATCTGGGGATTGTAAAGAATTATGATTAAGAATTCACTTGCGTCCTTTTTCTATTCAACTCAGAAGATCCTTGCACTTCACAAACCCAGAAAGTGGTATCAGTACCATTTTAGCGGTGCATCTTCCCCTCCTTTCCAGAAAGCTCAATACTACCAACGCCCAATATGCGCGAGGAAGGCAGTGAGGATTGTAAAATGAAAAAAGGAACGAGCAATATTGCATGGTCGCCGCTGTATTTCTCCCATTTGTATGACTCTCGATAGCACCCACGCGTGCTGCCTTGTGAGGAAGGCAGTGGAGTTATGCGAATCAACAACTGCGAGCGAGTACGACGCATTAGCACTGCTTTGTTCACCATATCTCTACAAAGCTCGAGTGTATCAGTATACGCGAGGAGATTAGCAGTTTTACCTAAAGCAATAAGAACAGCAAGTTAGCCCGTGGCAATCCTTGCCCCATTTCTAGGATGCTTAATGATACCACAACACCTGCGAGTTTAAGGAGCTAACAGGGTTTTGCAAAAGAAAAAAACACAGACGTAACAATATAAGAACAAAAATTTCTTAAGCTTAAATATACAATTATAAAAGCAAGTACTTAGTAGATAAAGGAATAGGAGCGCAGGAGATGAAATCCGTCTTGCAAGTGCACGTGCTAGTTACCGGTTGTTTCCACGGCAAGCTAGATTGGGGCTAGCCCACAAACTAGACCAAGGGAGGCTTAGCGCAAGATCGGAAAAACTTTTCACTGGCCCCACAAACAAGAAGTACAAATTCATGACAGCTCGGATTTTTATTTCTCCGCAACAACAACAGCAACAAGCGATTAGCAAGCGAGGATGTCTGTTCTCAACAATAGACGAGGAGGCCCTAAGGCCAAGGTTGGAGACCTGAAGAGTGAGTTATCCCACCGCTACACCTATTGTGCTCAACCCGAGGGCACGATCTCGGCTTCAAGTGCCCAACTAATTTGGCTGAATTGTAGCTACTGAGCCCAACGGCGCGAAGCTTATCCGTGACTACAATCGCCTGCCAGCAGCTGCAAACGGCAGTTCTCTGAGCCAATACCAAGTTCTACTTCTCTGTCGGAAGCCACCGGGCTTGAGACATGCTCAGGCGTCCTTGATCTTCGATAGAAAAGGCAGAACCTTCTACTCGTTGGGCCACGATAGCTACTTCACCGACTTCACCGACGCCACGATCGCCTCGGTCAACCTGACGAGAGACCAGTTGCCAAGACCAGCGAGTGGCGGCCATCCAAAGAAGTCACGTGCTGCGATCAAGCAGAGCAAGGAGAACGAAGAGGCCGAGGAGAAGATGGACGAGGACATGGATGGAGGAGGCGACGGTGATCTCAAGAACCGCGGTGATGGTGGAGGAATGGAAGGTGAGAAAGGCGATGAAGGCAAGAAGGCCAAGAGCGTCAAGAAAGGCAAGAACAGCAACAAGGGCAACAAGGGCAACAAAGGCAAGGAAGTGGAGAGAGGCGAGCAAGCCGAGAATGCCGCGACGGACTCGGTTCAGCTCACCTGGTTGATGTCAGCCAACGGTCCGAAAGCCGCCAAGTATTTCGCTGAGTTTCCCCCTCCAGCCAACAACGGTAGCACCAGCACCTTTGTAACCCACATGTCAGAGCTCAGCCTCGTTCTCGTCGGCCTGGACTATGGTAGCCTTGTTAAGCAGGTCAAGGATGCCGTTCAGCAGCTGCGATATATGCCGGAGGGGTTGCTGAAGCATTTCTTCCCTTGCTGGATCTGCCTTCGGTATTTCGAGAACGACGCGGCTGTCCCGGGATCCTTCGGTGGTGGTGGTGGCGTTCATGACGATAAATGGATGGTCGGTGTTTTGGCGAGTGAGCTAGACATGACCGCAGCCGTTATGAATGCTTTGATGAACCCTCGGGTTAGCCGGTGCACGCTGGAAGTTGGATTTGATTATGCCTCTTCCTCCCAATACTGAGATTGAGCTGCGTACCTATAGCTATGGATGGTGGAATTGCTCCGGTTCTGGGGATCTGGCACTTGCAGAGTTTCGCGTAGCAGACTCACTATGAGAGACATAAAAAATGCAAACCACTATAGATGCGAATTCCCGAAAGGAGATGAACGAATTTTGCCACTCCAGTTCTACCGTCTTGAAAAGCCAAGCCCGCCCATCCCATTCCCTCCCAAACGCCATCGTGGCAGCATAACACAACATGTAACATCATGCGAGTTCATCGCTTCATATCGCCACCCGTCACAAACAGCTCAGATCCACTTCTGAACAGCAGTTCCACCCCGCTTGAACTCAGCCATGTCGCCCAAGGTCAACGACTTATCGGTGTGGTCCTTGCTGGGGAACGTAGTAGCCAGAACCCATGGTCTACCTCCAGCAGGAGCAGCCCGATCGATGAAGTCGTACACGTCGCCGATGGTGCTAGTGGTGTTGAATCGAGCGGGAAGTCGGGTACCGCTGGCTAGTTGGAGACGGAGGGCGAGAGTTGGCTGGGAAGCGTCGATCTGGGGCTCAGCTGGGGCAGAGCTTGAGGAGGCGGCGGGGGGAGCGGAGCTTGCAGGTACAGCGCTCGAGCTCGAGCTTGAAGCTCCAGGAACGGGGCTTCCCAAGCGGTTGCCCGAGCCGCTGAATGGCTTGTAGACCTTAGGCTGGGCAGTGTATGCCCCCTCGTGCTTGACCAGTTGGACGTCGACTGGTTGGTCTGGTCTAACACCCATGAGATGGAGTGGGGCACGGCCCGTACGAATCATTTGGAGATCAGATGCATTTTGGGGGTCGTCGAAGCGGCGGAGAGGTCCATCTTCAACACTGAATCCGTCTTCCCAGAGGTGCAATATCCGGGTTTGGGTTGGGCCTGGTTCAGCGGCTTGGGGGTGTGGATCGGGAACAACTTGGGATGGGGTATCGTCGCCACCCAGTGTCATACCACTGCCACGAAATCGGGACGGTGCGGGGGAAGACGGTTCCCCTCCTGGTCGGGAAGCATTTCTGTAGCATGTTAGAAGGGCCGGGAAATCTTGGGATGTACATACGCTCTGGCCTTCTTGAGAATATCATTCACAACCTTTCTTGGATCGTTACGGTTCGATGAGGGGTCCTGAACAGCTAGTCCTGACTTTTCTCCGCCTGCAAAAAGATCTCTCGGCTGCTTAGTATCGTCGTCCTCTTCTGATTCATCCTCGTCGTCGTGCGCATGCCCATGGCCGGCGTGGGCTCCAGTAGGACCTTGGCTCAACGAACCCAGAGTAGCGATTCCTCCTTTCTTCTTAGGTGGAGCAGAGCTCGAGGAGCCAGCGGTAGGGATGGATTGTGGTGCAGGTCTGCCATCTAGAGTTCGGGGTCCTGTGTATGGTTCTTCTGGTGCCTCCTCGCCTTCTTGAGCTCCAGCTGTACCCTCTTCTAGCGCAGTGAAATATTCAGCTGCGGCGCCAGAAAGATCCCATCGGTTTGCTGCGAGGTATTGCTGGGCCTAGCAGAATTATCAGCTTGAAATCATTAAGTTATATACAGCTTGAACATACATCTGCTGATGAGGCACCAGTGAGGTCTACAAACTGGGAGACAAGGTCATCGTGGTTGTCGTTATCTACCATGATTGCGGTAGTATGAAGCGTAAATCTGTATGTACTGCTTTACATTCATGCGGTATCAATAAGTTGCGTCAAGCTCTAATGGGTATGGCTCTTTTGTCGACAAAAAAAATGAAATCTGAATGGCAGCTCTGGTTGCCGAAGCTTACCTCTAGCTTTCCCGAGAGCGGAACTCGCCGCGACAGTGATGGCTTCAGCCTCAACACCAGAACACCATCCACCCACCTTGATTGCCTTTACCGAACTGTCTACCTTCCACTGGGGAATCTATTGCATACCATGTCGTCCAATATCAACCCTTTGACCGAGTCGTCAATGTCCCTCCGCTCTGATTCCGAGCAATACTCCGGCAATGATGACCTTTCTCCATCTCCTCCGTCCTCCTCCAGCTCTCCGCCGATGATATTATACAACCCTCCCTCTCTATGGGGCTTATTGCGCGGTGCTGCGATTAATCTACTGCTGCCGTTTATCAATGGGCTTATGTTGGGATTTGGGGAGCTTTTTGCTCATGAGGCGGCATTTAGATTAGGATGGGGAGGGACAAAGGTACGGAGGACCCCTTTTTCGAGTTAGAGTTCCTCTGGAGCATTAAATGGCTGCTACTATCATTTGTGGGATTTGGAGACGACAAATTAGGCTGGCATGTGCATCGGCACAAGGCTGACTTGTACAATCAGGTCTTCCCTGGTGGACGAGCACGGCATTCTGTAGGACCAGGGATCGAAGTACGAGAGGATCCATTCGAGCAGAAGCGGAGGGGTGACAATCTTGATGATTTGACGAGCTTGGAGTGAGGAGAGAGAGATATGGAGATACCAAAAACTGCATACACACAAGAAGGCGTTTGGGAATTTGAGTATAGGCGCATTGATTAGCTGCGAGCTCTGGTCCAGCACCAGATACAGACCGTACATTGTAATCTTAGGAAGGATCGAGGACATGGAGTGTTCTGGGTAAGAAATAAAAGAGCTGCTACGTGCTTAGGCACTGAAGAGACCTAGAAAATTTCCACAACCATGAATACATCCTCTTCGGAAGCACGCAAACCGCAAGCTGTTAAGTATACCTCCTACGCTACCATAGCGATTGGAATGCCGTCGATTTCAAATGCGCAAGCGATTTCAGTGAGGCTGTCACGATGCACGCTAGTACGATTTTGCAAGGATTACCTTACGCGCCTCTAACTTAAATATAAAATATTTCGCGATTCGAGAGCTCTATCACGACCCAAGATGATTCCTAGCAAAGGTCTCCGCTGGTCCAGCCAGACGGTAGGCATTGGTCGACGGCGTATAGAAACGGTAACTGCCAGACAAGTATATTTCCCTCCCGCATTGACACGCAATGGCTGACAATCCAGTTCTCTTCTTCACCTGTACAGCATACCAGCAGAGCCCATGGACTCCTCTCCAAGAACCAGACAGCCATCCCAAGGCCCTATTCCAACTTTTACTTCTCACAGCTGAATCCTTTCATACGAGATGGCGCCTCCATACGCTTTGCATCCACGACTCCCGTGCCAGCGCTCTCCACAACTCCAGTTCCAGTACCCCCCGCAACTCCAGTTCCAGTATCCTCCACGACTCCAGTCCCAGCATCCTCTACGCTCGCCGAATCTACGCCCGAAGCCATAACCTCCTCTCCCTCAGACTTGACAACGTCTCTCGATAGCGCAACAGACCTGACCTTGGAATCCCTGCTCAACATGCCGGAGTCAATAGGGTATCTGAAGTCCCTAGGGTTGGATTTCGGATATGGGCCTACGTCAATCATGGAGTTCATCCTTGAGCACGTTCACGTCTATGCCGGGACACCATGGTGGTTGTCTATCACGCTGACGGCGATCCTCATGCGTGGCGCCATGTTCAAGGCGTACATCAATGCGGCCGAGAACGCCACGAGGATGCAGACCATAGCTCCAATCATCAAGCCCATTCAAGCGAAGATGCAGGCGGCGGCGGCGGCAGGAAACACTGAACTGACGATGCAATTGCGGCAAGAGCTATTAGGAATCAATCAGAGGGCGGGCATCAAATTATTGAGGAGTCTGGTGCCACTGTTGCAGGCGTTCGCGGGTTACGGGACGTTTGTTCTGCTGAGGGCAATGTCGAAAATTCCTGTGCCTGGCCTGGAGACGGGGGGTATATTGTGGTTTTACAATCTGACGGTGCCAGATCCGTATCTCATCTTGCCATTAGCTACGGCTGGTGTTCTGCATTGGGTTCTACGGGTAAGTCAAACTCCTTCCGCCTACCTTGTCATCATTTTCTCTACTGCGGACCACTGACACGGAGAGCAGAGAGGAGGCGAAATGGCCGTAACGAACTTCAAACCCGTCGTGCATAAAGCCATGATGTGGGGTCTCCCTACTATCTCCATCATCTTCACCTGGTGGCTCCCCGCCGCCCTCCAGCTGTCTTTTATGGTCACCGGAATCCTCTCCTATATCCAGTCGACACTCTTCCGCCAACCCTGGTTCCGCAACTACTTCTCCATGACGCCTCTCCCGAGGAAAGTGCCACCGGGTACCCCGAGCCAGCAATCGCCGTATAAGGGCCAGATGCGCCTAGCGGCCAAGCCTATGAGCACCAAGGAGCTAAACAGTCGTTTCGAGGGTACGCAGAAGGAAAAATTGGGCCTGATCAATGGCATGGTGAAGGATGTCAAGAGCACGATCAATGGGGTTGTAGAGGCGGGGAGAGAACAGATGGCAGGGATGGCAGAGAAGAGCAAAGCGAAGAGGGAGAAGGCTGAGATTGCGGCTTATGAAGCGCGGAGACGGAAGGAGGTGGCAGCCGAAGAGGCCGAGGCGGCGAGGAGGAAACTGAGGCGCCGCAATAAGAAACGGTAGCGCGATTGGTGGGATCGGATGGCTGGGTGGGCTGTAGAATACTAGAGCACTACGTGGAGGATCTAGGGCTTTGTATGTAATAATCTCCAGCATTGTTTGAAGAACCCTGGCTTCCATGGGGCGTTGCGGCGACGTTTTGATCTTGTGTACTTAGCGGTCTTGTCGACTTCGTCAGCATCCCTCCATATTCGGTTACGGGTAAAATAAGCGATCCCTGACTCTCGTTGTCATTGACAAGCACATACCGAAGAGGCTGCTCCCGCCTCTCTTCAGACAAACATTGATAACAACAAACACTACGCAAGAACCTCGCCTCTTGACGTCCGGATCCACTCATCACATTGTCCATACCGACGAATCCCAATCCAGTCAGCTCGGCTCAACTCAACTCAATCGTTCCAAGCCGAAACGAGCCCCGAGGGCCAAATCAAATCAAACCAACCCAACCCACCTGAGCCTGGCAAGGACCACCACGGCAGAGGCGAGGACAAGCACGCGCTCGAACCAGCCAGGCCTCTGACCGGACGTACCTCGACTGGGAGAGTGGCCAAGGGAAGCCACCCTGCAGCAGAAAAAAAAAAAAAAAAAAAAACACGGCGCACAAACACCAGGTTCAGAGACGAACCGGCCGGGCTAAACGGCGCGGCGTGGGCGGGTTTGATGAGTCCCCTCCCTTGGCCCTCCTGACTGCGCTGCTTCTCCCTCTCTCTATCTAGTGTCTAGTATCTAGTGTCTAGTATCTAGTATCTAGTATCTAGTATCTAGTATCTAGTATCTAGTGTCTAGTATCTAGTATCTAGTATCTAGCATATAGCATATAGCATATAGCATATAGCATCTAGGGTAGTACATGCATACAGACAAACATCTTCATTACAAGCTTCACAACAACCAACCCACCAAGATAACGGCCCGTACCATATCTTCTATTTCTTCTTCTCCTATTCCCCCTCTCCAATTCTTCGCCTCTCCACTTCATATCCCACTCGGACCAAGATAATAAGGTGCCATACCGCTGGTCCAAAGGACGGGAGCGGGGTGCGTATTCCGAGCCAAGACAGCACGCGCGTGTCGTTGCGTGGGCGTCATACTTCAACCTCACTGTCGAACTCCGAGTCTCGATTTCAGGTCCCAACATCTCACATTTTCCCGTCACACTCACGTTTGCAATCACGCCACAGTCGCTACAGAGTTACTCATCATTCATTGGCTTTCTTCATTTTATCATACGAGGTCCATCCTGATAGGTTGCCGGGTTTCAGTCTCAGGCCCTTGCCGTAGACCTTTCCAGACGTGCGATGTCTAGACCGCTTCTTCTGCAATTCTCAATCAAATCAGAGGTAGGCCAGCGGTCCCGCTCTCGACATCCATGCAGACCAACCCGATCCGAACCGAGACGATTCTGCAAGGCCTATCTCCACCGGAGACAACCCGACATCAACAATCAAACTCATGTCAAGCAAGCGATGATCAAGTAAATGGAGGGAAAAAAAAAAACACCAAAACAAATGCGGGGGTGGAGAACTGAAGAGCCTTGACCGAGGCGTAGACCGATATCTAGACGTGGTGCCCGCCACGGCGGTGCTTGTGCACGTGGCGCTTGGCAGGCTGATAGGCGTGGACCGTCACCGTCACGACGTCGAGGTAGTACTCCATGATCTGGACCACGCCGTCGCGGGTCGAGGAAGCGGTGGAGTATACGCCCTCGGTGGCCGGTGCAGGGGCGGGGATTCCAGGCGGGCTCGTGACCGGGGTCGGCGGCGGAGCGAGCTTCTCGGCGGCACCGGCAGCGGAGTAGACTGCTGGCGAAGGAGTCATGGTGGCGGGCGTGGGAGACGAGGGATAGTTGGGTGGGGGTGGTGCCGGCGGGGAGCTGGCTGCAACCGGGGTCGCGGCGTAGATGGCGCCAGGGACAGAGCTGTCAGATGAGGGCAGCGGCAGGCCGGGAGTGTAGGGGAGTACTGGGGCGGGCATGACAGAGCTGGTCGTGGCGGCGTTGTAGGTAGGGACCGGGACCTTGGCTTTGGCTCCCGCTGCGTAGGCTGGGCCGGAGTGAATCTGAACGTCCCCGGGGAGAGAGCCGAGACTAGGCATGTGAGCTCGTGGCTGGGAGAGGGAGGGAAAGGGGCGGGGAAGGGGATGCGTACTTCTTCAAGACTTCCTCGTTCTCAATCTCCTTGGGCAGGTCGATCGTGCAGTCGGTAGAGTCCTTGGACGATTGGATATCAAAGATGGGACAGTCCTCGATATTGCCGGAGAGGTTGGTGCACTCGTCCACGGCCTTTTGCAAGAAGTTGGGGTCCCAGCCCGTCATGAAGTCGGCGTGGTAACCGAAGCCTGCGGTGTGTCAACGCACGTCTAGATCATGGAAGGGGGGGGGATCCGTACCAGTAGGGTCACCGTTGGCGATGACAAACTTGCCGTCCTTGCCAGCGAAGGCGTTGGTACCCCAGATCGTCTCGTAGAGGAGGGATGGGAGGCGCTCGGGGAATCCATCGGGGCAGGTCCCAGCCATGACTTGGGAGGGATAGGCGACGTGGGATTTCTTGTCCTTGGCCGTCACGTCCTTCCCGTTCCAGCACGAAGGGAACATCACTTCGAAGCGGACACCGTCGATGCAGTTGGCGTCCAGAAAGGCCTTGTCAGGGAGGAAGTGACGGTACAACGTGCCCTCGGGTTGCTTTTGGTAGTTGAGGCAGTTGAATCCGATGGCAGCTTGGCGAAGGAATGCCTGCTCGGCAAACTCGCCTACCCAGAGTGACTTCTCGACATCGGGGACAGGGTAGGTGAAGTTTCGTTGAAAGGTGTCACCAGCGAGCATTTCAAATCCCTCGGGGAAGGCGGTGATGGAAGTGCTTCCCGGGCTGTAGTTGAGGAGGTAGTACCTGTGGTGTGGTTAGTGAGCCGTGTGAGAGGAGTGGGAAGCCAGAGGTTGCCTGCCACCCTGGATCTCCACGCCCCAGGAGCCGGGAGAATTGTTATGAAGCTGCTTCTTGTGCAGGCGATCGCAGGGGACGGCAGCAGCCCAAGACCTCGAGAGAGGTGGGGGGAGTAGAGATGGCCAACGGGTTTGATCACGCGCAGTGATATCAAGAGCAGAGCGGGTGGAGATCATCCAAGCACGCAGAGACGCGTCAGGGAGGGGATAACTTACGCAAGCATGCCGCCAATCTGCTCCACCAAGGTAAACTTCCCATCCGCGGCCTGGAAGTACAAGGCAGGGTGCCAGTAGGCGGACTTGTCCTGTGAGACCTGACAACTGGTGCACTGGCCCTCCGTCAATTCCTTGTAGCCAGCCTTCTTCGAGAAACCTGGGAAGAGGTGTTAGCAAGCCGACTGCAAGATCGCGGCGCGCGCCAGAGCAGCTCAGCTCCACCAGGCGCCAGTTGAACCGGCAGAGACAGGAGAGCGCGCTTCTCCGGCCTGACCAGCGAGTGGGGGAGGAGTAAACACACCAGACGAGCCGTGGACGGAATGAACGTGCGCAGCGATTTCATCAAAGCTGATCAGCGGATCAAGTCGTGCCAGCCCTACACGGCCTCGACAGGGCATTCTCCAGAATCCAGCGACGTTTCCGAAGAGCCCAGCGCAAAGGCTCGCCAGTATCGGCTTTGTGAGATGATGAACACGCATTTTCGCGATGCGACGAACGAACAAAGATGTGGAGAGAGCGCACAAAAAAGAGTAGGTAGGGACCGTGAACAAGTGCGCAGCGCAGGGTGAGGACTTTCACGAGTCCAAGAGAGTGTGTTTGTAGGTGAGGAATTCGTGGTCGGGGTCGGCGGGGTGAGGTGATAATGTGAGTCGCTCGCGCGGGGGTGAGGCTGTCGCCAACGAGTTCGCCTTTCGACGGGATTCTCGCAGCCTCGTCGGTGAGGAAGATTCTTGGATCCCGCGGTCGGCCTGGGTGATGGAGATGGAAATATTTTCCTCTTCCAGCCCGGTCCTAGAGATCGCAATCTCGCAACCTTCTCCCAAATTTTCCTCTCTCTCGCACCTCTCAGCTGTCGCAATCCAGTATTTCTTCTCCCCTTCAATTCCTGCGCCTCACTCCAGTCCACGGCGCAAGTCGTTTGTTGTGTTCTCGAGATGCAGTCGCGAAGTCCTTTTCTGTTCTGTTCTTTTCTTTTCCCTTTTTTCTTTTTCTTTTCAAACGCAGGTAGTATCGGCGTTGGTGCGTTGTATCGTTGTCGTCTCTTGCTCCAGATATCAAGCCACAGCTTTGGCTCCCAGCGAGGCTCGTTACAAGAGCGACAAATCGTGTCCAGCGGTGTGTTAAAGGAGTGGCAGCGTCTGCGTGGCAGCAAGACAGAGAGGAAGGATAAAATGAATGTGATGGGAGGGGGCTGGGGAGAGCGACAACGAGGTGCAAGAGGCAGACAGAGCAGACGGGGGGAGTGGTCGTGGTTGGCGATCAAGTCATTCCTCTGCCGCCAAGTCCCTGCGTTGCCCCTTGTCCGGGGATGGCTGCTCTGCTCTGGCTCTGGCTCTGCGCAGCTGTGCACTGTGTGTTGTGCACTGCTGCTCTCTCTCTCTCTCTCTCGCTGCCTTTTGCCTTGCACTCAAGTGCCCGCTGCTGCTCTCCTCTGCTCTGCAGTGTCTGCTGGACCGTGCGATGCATGCTCCAGCTTGGGCCCAGCGGCTGTAAGATTAGATGCCGTCAACAGGATGAGGGCATAAGATTATCCCACCTCGCCAGAAGAAGCCAGGATAGCGAATCAGGGGACTGCTGCAAGGGACATGCCTTGATCGTAGATCTCCAAGCGGCTGGGAACCCAGGCTGGGGATCCAGGGGCCCGGCCGATATGATGGAGGGATGGAGGGATGGAGGGATGGAGGGGGGGGAGGGGGATGGGAACAGCGAAGAGAGTCCGAGTCAGCAGCAGCTCAGCTGTCGAGAGTATGAGGACCGCACCACAGCCGCCCAGGCAGACGCAGCCATCAAGCCGGCCTCCCTCCCTCTCTCCCTGCTCTTCCTCTTCTTGTCTCTTCTCTTCATCGCGCAGTGGTGTCCGTGTATCCGGTCGGCTTGCTGTGCCATTCGTCGTCCGGGGACAACAATCTCCGTGTTATGATTCGCATTCCTCTTCTTCTCCTTCTTCCTATCATTCCTCAGCACCAGGCCGGATCAGAGGTCGAGCGTCCCGTTTGGCCGCCCCATGGCGGGGACCAGGAATGGCCACAGAGACCAGCGTCTAGGTGAAACCGGTCCAAGAGGAACGTTGGACGTTGCTGCGGCCAATCAGCGTGTGGGTCAGGGTTGTGGGCGGGGGTTGGAAACACGAACAAGCCCGCTGGTACAGCATCGAGGATTCCGATTCATGCTGTGTGTCCTGTCGGGCCGGGGAGGCAGGGGGGATGTGGGATGAGGGTGAGGGTGGGGATGGGGGATGATGCCGGTGGATGGAGAGAAAGAGGAGGAGGAGAGGAGAACGAAGGAGACCGATGCTGGTGCAGATGAGAGGGATAGACGAGAAGATCTCGTCTAATGTGATGTGATGTCACGATTGGCGCTCGAGGGCTGATGCTTCTTGCAAGAAACCTTCTTTTTCCCGCTGTCTGGACGTCTCTCCCCGCTTCTGCAGCGATCGGATCACATCTGCTGCTACTCACACCTTTGTCTCTCGTTCGACTACTACACTGCACACGGCATCTCGAGAAACTGCTCGACTGGTGCGCGCGTCTCTTCCCATGCTGTCTCTGCTGCGACACCACAGTATCTATTTATTGCTTCGGATCCCTGGATCCTCCACTTCCCTCCCACCACACCAGACCATTCCTCCAGCTTCAAACACCCGCCGTCTGAAGGCCTCCTGTCCTCCCTCATCCTCTCCTCCCCTCATCCTCTGTTCTCCCTCGTCCTCTCCCCTCCCAAGAATAGCACGCGATCCCACACCGCACCACATCCCCCGACCTTCCGTCTGATCAATGCCCGGACCCGATGCGCTTGAGCCGAAGCAGATTCGCGTCGTCCGCAGAGCTGCGCATCACCGACCGCAGGAAACATCGTCTGGAGTGCTGCAACGGCGGATGAAGGCCGGTCAGCACGACGTCCTGCGCACTGTGCCAGGTGGGCGGGATCTGGTACTGGGGACACCAGGGTGTTTTTTTCCTGCCCCGGGCAGTTCCTGTGTAGTCGCGCCCGTGTAGCTAGCTGTCGTCAGTCCGCTTGCGCCAGAGCATGGGATTCGTACTCCCGTGGTTCAGCGGGCTGCCATATGTGAACCTGCGATTCGGGCGTGGGACCGAAGACGACGTACGATTGTGCATACACCGTACAGTCGAACAGGACAGTGGCCCCTCATCCCAGGGGGAGGGGGGATGGTTCTCGTCTCCTCCAACCGATGCTGCCTGGATTCCAAGGGGTACGTGGCTTCCGGGCCCGTCAAAACTCTGTGAGAGAGTCGATATACCCACACGTGCAGCCCGCTTGAACAAGTGAGGCCGTACGACTCTCCTCGAACATAGTATTCCGAGACCTGCGGAGGAGATGGAAGATACCTGCATGCCTCGTAAGCACCGGCCCTCGTAAAATGCCTGCATCGCTCGCAAACGAGCAAGTCCCTCGCACTGCAACGAGGACGGCGGGGACCCGACCCAACCTGACCCCATCCGCTCGCAGCCGTGCCAGGGCCGTCACTCGGGAGTTTGCTCTGCTCGAAGCTTCCAGTCTCTACTGGGGGGAATTCTCTCAAGATCCTTCTTCTCTGCTTCCCCTGATTTCGAGTAGCCAGGCCCGACCAACTTGCTCGGCTCGGTGCAGATCGTACTTGACGAAAAACAATCAAATATACTCTACGTTAACACGGCTGATGCCTCCTCTCCGAGGGGATACCCGAATCCAAACGAAAAAAAACAGGGACAGAGTCCACTCTTGCCATCTCCCGAGGTTCGAAGCGTACGGCGTATCCACCTCGCTGGGTAGTCAGCAACCATACATCCTCACAGGTTTCTAATATCAGTGTCGGTGTTTTTTCCCTCGGCGTGTGTTTTTCTCAACCTCTCTGGTCTGCGAAACACTGTGTATGAAGGGAGAGGAGAGGCGAGTGGGAATGGTGGCGAATCTACGTCGGAGGGGGTTTTTTGCTTTTGTTCTTGCAAGAAAGGAGCAAGAGAGATCATGCCAGGGGATACAGCAGATGCTGGGGACGAAATCCACTGGTTCGTATGACGTACGACTCCATGAGTAGTGCGCACCGCAATTTAGCTACTTGCACACCGTAGCTATAGGTAGAGAGCGAGATGCAGCCGAGCCCTTGGAAGCTTGATAACTATCGTCACCATAACACCCCCACCAGGACACCACCTCCTACCCGGTATGCTACGAGCATGTCCGGTATCTTGATAAGGTTCATCATGCCCCCCCCCAGTAGATATCTCAACAAGGCACTATCCCCTCCCGACTCCCCTCCCCATCCCCCTTTGCCGAAGAGCAGAGCAAGAGGTACCGAGCCATCGGCTATCAGCCCTCGAGCACCGAGCCCGAACCCGAGCCCGAACCCGAGCCCGAGCGACCGAGCATAACGAGGAAGCCGAGCCGAGCCGAGCGGCTGCTCAAGTGGCGGAGGGCCGAGTGCGAGCACGTGGAGATCGGACCAGGCCGCGCAGTCCGAGTTGCGCCCCCCTCTTGCCCGGGGGGCTGGTGGCGACGCCCCCCTTTCCGGAGCCTGCGGCGAGGACATCCCATGCTGCGCGCGTCTGGTCGCTGGGCGGCGTGGTGGGCGCCGGGACTCCGGGGGGGGAAGGGGGGGTTCTCGGCTAATCGGGACCCGCAGGGGGTCTGTTGACAGCTGCAGCCGAGTGAGATGAGGGGGGACTCGCATCTGCGAGAGCTTTCTCCACGCTCGCTGCGGGTTTGCCCGGTGTAATATATCGCAGGGAGGCGATGGGTTGAGTTGTCCGGGGAACAGCAATTCCGAGTTCATGTTGCGAAGCCGTGGAGTTGGATTATGGTCCGGGGTCTGATCCTGGCTTGGTCATGAGGATATATCATAGATATATATGTTGTATGTACTATACATATACATATACATATACATATACATATACATATACATATACATATTATACACTTATATATCATATATATACATATACATATAATACACTTACATATCATATATATACACACATACATAATGCCCCGCGTTCACCGGTTCTTTAAGTTTAAGCTGGAGCTTCGGATATCTCTCTAAATCGCCGGAACTCATACAGCCTTCCTGGCGAGTTAAAACTAGTCGGGCTCCTTCACCTACCATCTGCGGGAGAAGAGAGAGAGAGAGCAGAGTACTCCTAGGCTACAAATCACCAGGATCTTCGAGGTTGACAGTTGCGTCGTCGCAGGCCAGACAGATGCCACGTGCAGGGGCATGGTCCTGGCAAGCCCACCAAACGCCTGCCCTCGTGCACACGCTCACGGGTTGTCATTGAGCCTGCGGCGAAGCGTTTCTCGAGAAGTGCGATGGTGTGTATGTTTTCCTCTGCCACTGCAAGGTCCAGCCAGCTGGGGCGCTGTAGGATTATAGTGATCGGGGTCACATGTAAGGCATATGACGAGAGTGAAGGAGAGTGAATCTCAGGGACACGTGATGGTCTTGGCATAGGCTGCTCTCAAGTACCTCTCTCTCTCTCTCTCTCTCTCTCTCTCTCTCTATCTCTGATACATCATCAACAACTACAACCGGTATTCAATCATATCTTTTCAGTGCGCACCTGGTGAAACCAACAATTACTCTCCCCTACAGCAGAGCACCCCGTCATTCTTTCTCCACCCTGGCCATTCGGAAGCGCACACCGCTTCTATGCTCGCCAGCACGCAAGTCCATCGTATCACCGTACTGCACCGTATGCCAGACGCGCCAAACAAGTCATCCCCTCCCAATGACTTCACCCACCCTTCTCCAGCGCCCGGCAGCTGAGCGAGACCGAAACGTGACCGTTCGGCCAAACGTGAAAGCATGATCTGCTGTGCAAAGCACCAGAGCCCGGATCGAGAGCGGTACGAGGACCGCCGTGTGCGCGGGGTGAGGAAGACGGCCCGCACGTCAGAGGGCGACTTCGACCTCGGCCGGTTTTGGCGGATCGGATCCGTGTCGACTCGTGAAGCTCACGGTCTGGCGATGTCAGTGTCAGACACGGATTGAGTAGGCCGACGTTCTACCGACGATGTCGAGGCGCAGAAGACCGGCCGTGGCTCGCGTGTGTCGACAGCGAGGCGTGTTGATATGTAGCCGAAGCCATCCCATGGGCAAGGTAGAGGAGAAAGGTAGGAAGCCGCCGCGTTGAGCTCGCAGAACCGCCGACACTGCTGAGATTGAGCCTGATTCGGCCTGCATCGCCGGCATCACATTCGTCAACTCACGTGCAGAGCTCCAAAGTTTGTATCAAGCCGTCTTACTGGCATCGATCATCTCGGAACTTGTATCTCATGCCTGATTCCGCCTCTACCTTCTGGACTGTGCCCTGCCCTTGGCGACCGGTCGTCTGTTAGTGCCAGGCGCTTCACTGTCCACGCTTTGCGGTCGAGGGGAACTACCTGTCAGATGCACAGCGCCTCAAAGGAGACTTGGTGTTCTCTTCTTCTCCCCTTTCTTTCTCGCCGCAACAAGGGAGTGGGCCGGGACTGGGCCACGACACATCAGAATCTCTGCCGCAAAGCCCGCCCGACGGATTCAGTTCAAGAGTCATGCAGATACTGTGGATCAAGGACCTGCAGGCTCGGCGGATGGCTGGTGTTTTCTCGCTTCGGTTGAAAGCAGATGCGAGGGGTGGAGAACCATACCCCGTCCCCCCTTTCAGTACCCTTTCCTGAGATGAGCCCTCTGCTGAGGTCCACACCTCCTTTCTCGGATCTTGAGGGTCGTCATGCAACCGAAATGTCGCGCTCGAGCGGGTTCGGATTCATCTCGGATCACGACGCCGAGTGATTGGTGATGGAGGTGAAAGGGCTAGGAGTCTGCGCTGGGAAAGCATCGTCAGCGCTAGGGCGGGACGGTCTCTCATGTCCTTAAGTGCTGCTTCTTAGCTAGTATGTAACTCGGCGTTCATGGGCATACTTGATCTCGAGCGTTTCTCAGTTGCTTCCCCCATTTTTCCTGCGAGAAAATTACAAGTGCGTCGCTCTTTGTATGGTTTCCCTCATACATAACCTGCGCCGAATCCTATATCTCATCGTTTCCTTTGTCTTCGATATTTCATTGCGTACGGTATTTAAAGAAGTGACTCAGCATCCAGGAGCTTGCCATATTGTCATTAGCCAGTGGGAACGGCTGAAGCTGGCCGAGGGGACGAGTCTAGGCGAAGGATGCCCGGGGTTGGAGTGGGGAAGGCAGAGAAGGGGAGAGCATCAGTTGAGAGACTCCTTTCCCAGCCTGAAGGATGGGCCGTATATCAAGTTCCGGGAGAGGAATTGGCGTAGCTTTCTGGTTTCCTGGTCCATGTTGGGTCATACAATCATGTATAGCGAGGCAGCTTTTGCTTATTCTAGCACAGTGGCATATGATCCAACCACGAGCATTGATTATCCATATGCAGAGGTGATGTTTCGAAACCTGTCTCAAAACAGCGCAAAAACACGATCGGAATGCCTTCTTCGACAAGGACGAACACCCTGTACACTCGCTGGAGTCGAAAATGACCACACTATAAGGCAGAGAAACGATGATCAGAAGCCTCGTTAATCATCGCTAAGCGTCTACGATCGTACTAGTGATCTCTGCGCAAGATTTCACCCAAGTCTTCAGCAAAATCCAGCGCTCGCCCGTGCCTCTGATGTACGTTTAGAGACCACCCGTCCATTATAATTACTCTCAGCCGAGCAGACTCAAGTGCCATCAAGAACCCAACCCAATCCAATCCAATCCAATCCAGCCCAGCCCAGCGCAACCCAACCAAACCTGCAAAGCAAACCTGCAAAGCAGAGGAGTAGTGAACCGGGTACCGCGCACGAGATCTCAGCATACAAGTGCGGTATTTACCAGACCCCCAAGAATCGTCATTCAAAGGAGAGGGATACTTGAAACCTCGACTCGAGAGATCCGTCACGAAGATTCACGCCCGACCCTGCTCTAGCTGCGAACTGGCGCAGTTTAGCCTCGATTCTACACAGGTTTGTAGTTCACGCACCGCGACTCGTGTAGTACGGGAGTCATGACCGAGGAGTGATTCGGGTTTACCTTGTGGTGCTTGAGAGAAAGACGCAGGCAAGTGTAAAGCTTAAGTTTAGGGTTGATCTAGAAAAGGGCATTGGGTGGAGATACTCCGAGGTAGAGATATACGCTGACTACTTTGCGGTTTTGAAGACCCCATGCAAGCGCGCCACAAGATCCCTGACTGTATATAACAACTGTTCACCCGCTGCTCTCGTCAGCGTCGGTGGTCGCCGTTGAATGACCCAGATATTCTATTCATGTCATTATAGTCCTGGTCCGCGAAGTGACGATGCCGAGTGAGCACGCGAGGCAAAATTGCAGCAGGGCAAAATAAAAACGCAGTATACTTGTGCAAGATACATATCATCTATGAACAAACAATATTAACTTAAAACTCAATCTTCCAATCCTCACCGATAGCCACCTTGGGTGCCTTAACCACTGCCCAAGATGCCTTGTTACCCTCAGCACCGTGATACTCCAACAGCGCACTTCCCCTCCCAGCTTTAACACTAGTCTTTCCCGCCCACTCTGCCGGCGCACCGACAATAATGAACCTTTCTACAACCACAGGCTTCAAGCTCTTGACATACTTGTCAGTCAACTTTCCCTTGGTGCCGATGTTGCTGCTCTCAAGCACGCCGTTTGCAAATGAGAAGGAGCGGTGAATGTAAGCACCTTGCTGGTAGTCAAAGGTCTCGCCATCATCCACGTACAGTGTTCCATTTGCCTCGCCGGCTTTGTTGAGGACGATGAGCAGGGTGTACGGATCCCACTTCATCAGGCCGCTCGATCGACGAGGTCGGTCTTTCCGGGGAATAATGTGACCACCTTGCATCAAGAGAGGAATCTTCTCGAGGGGTGCGGCAATGGTGTTGGCGCCACGGCCAGAGTGTTTTTCATATGTAAAGTAGTCGTAGTAAATTTCGTCGTCTGCTAGGTAGATATCTACAGAGTTGGCATCCTTGTTGACCACAGGCTTGGCGAGAAGACCGGTCTCGCCAACGAAGAACTGGTCGTCGATAGCGAATCCGTGTTCGTCACCTGGATACTCAAAGTATTGAGGTCTGAGGATTGGCGTTCCATTGACACTGGCCTCGTGGAAAGCAGTATACCATGCTGGAAGTAAAGCATATCGGAGACGCAGAGCCTGAGTGATGATACCTGTGTATGGCTCGCCGGCAAGGTACGGCTCTCGGCGTCTCGTGTCAATGTGGGCATGGCCACGGAAGAACGGGTAGAAGGCACCTGACTGGTACCAACGGGTCAAGAGATCTTTGTCGGGGTTACCGAAAAACCCTCCGACGTCAGCACCGGCGAAGGGGTACCCAGAAATACCATTGTTGATGATCATAGGGAAAGCAGCGGCGAGGTGGTCCCAACTGGCTTGGTTGTCACCGGTCCACATGGCACCCAGACGTTGTGATCCAGCGTAGAATGATCTAGTTAGAACGAATGGTCGCCGGATCTCTCCTTTTTTGCGCTCCAGCATCGCTTGGTACGTAGCATTATGGAACGTCATTCCATTGATATTGTGAACATCACGATGTTCCCAGTTGCCATGATGGAGATTGTCTTTTGGCATAGTTGTCTCTGGGCCATTGAAGACAGATGGTTCATTCATATCGTTCCATATGAAAAGGTTGGCGGCAGATCCCTTGAAGGAATCATACTTGAAGAGACCAATCCACCATTTGATTGCAGCTGGGTTGAAACAGTCGACCCAGTGCGAAGATCCTGGCCAGCACCAACCATCGTAGATGTTGCCATCCTTGTTATGAACGGCTAGATCCTTCTTCTTGAGCTCCTCCACGACGTGATATCCCTCTTTGTTTTTGATGTGAGGATCGATGATAGCAACGAGCTTCCTCTTAGATTCGTCTAGCTGCTTCAGCATCCCCAATGGGTTAGTGAAAGTAAGAGGATCCCAGGTAAAGTATTTCTTGTCATCAGCGTACTCAATATCAAGCCAGATAACATCGTAAGGAATCTGGTGCTTTGACATCTTGCGATCAACCTCCTTGACATCCTCATCACTATTGTAGTTCCAACGGCATTGATGGTAGGCAATCGAGAACTCTTGAGGAAGTTGAGTGTAGCCAGTGAGCTCGCTATAAGCTTTTGTCACTTCTCTAGCTGTGGGCCCAAGGAAGACAAATAAGTCAATGAGACCATTCTCAGAGAACCAGTGGGTCTTGGTATCCATTTTTGCTCCAATGCCAAGACTCAATGGGTTGTGGGCTTCCTCTTCTTTGATGACATCGACCCAAGTCTCAGCAGCGTTCAACCAGAACACGCCAACAGTCGAATCCTCCTTGTGAGCGTGCATGAAAGGAATAGCGCCATAGAGAGTCATCGGGCTGTCCATAATGTATTCGAAGACATCGGCATTGTACAGGCGGTAAGGATCTGCGTGGCTGGGTCCGTCGCGACCACGAGTCTGCTTCAGGGACAGTTGCCCGGCATGTTCTGGTATTCCCATAACGTGGCTGTATCCAGGGAATGTTATGTCAAGAGCAACGCTCTCAGGGCCTCTTGGCTTGGTATCTGTGTTTCCTCCGAAAGACTCATCCCACCACGTACTCTCATCCTCACCCTCTGGTATTGCAGGAGCCTCTTCGCCCTCCTTCTTTTCCGGTTCTGATTTTTCGATCTTAGGTCGCCAATGCTCCACATTTAAGAGTCCTCTATCGTTGATCTTGATCTGTGTGGCATCGTCCCTCTTGAAATCGATTCCAAAGGGAGCAAAAGTGACAATAGCTTCGAACTTGCCCTCTGGACCGTACTTCACAGCTGTTCTTTCAGCACTTCTCTCCTCGGAGGCAGTCTTACTCAAAGCCAAGCCTCCAACAAGAGCCCAAGACTCAGCCTCGTTATATCTCTCCTTCCGTGCTTTGCTGTTGTGTCGTAGCTCAATTTCCCCATTCTGACGCTTTTCTTCATCAATAGTGACTCTCGCCGACCCAGACTCGAGGAACGAAATAGTGATTGGTAACCGGACCGTCTCACCATTAACATTGATAGTTTTTAAGATCGTTCCCTGCAGCTGGCCTTCCGACCATCTCAAGGATTCCGGCGCTATTTTATAAGGGGATTCCCATTTCTTGCCCAGCTCAGACGCCGTGTCGGCGTACCGCCTATTTCGTTTGCAAAATCCGGATTGATCGCATGTCTTGAAGTTTTCATGCTTCACAGATACTTGAAGGCACGTTAGTACATTGTTGTATGAACGAAAAGGTCAGCTTACCTGCTGGTGTAAAGAGACAAAAGGCCGAAACGAGAACAAGTAGAGCTGTCCACTTCCGGGACGGCCTATAGAGAAGCATCGCAGAGGTGCTCAATTTACAATTCAACATTCAGTTTACGCGGAGCAACATGTAGAAGATAGCCAGGGAGCACCTCAATGTTCATAGGATTATGAAGCTTGTTCTAAAAGCTGGCCTCAAAGCTCAAGCGCCCCGTCAACCTCAATCCTTGCCGAAAAAATGGGGCGCTTGGCGAGCTTGACGCTACTTTTTCTTCAATTGGCTGCAAGTCCCGCCTTGAAATGATTTTCTTCATGGAGAACAACGACTTTTGAATGAGATTAATACGTTTCGAAGCCGCATGGTTTTGGAAGACTTTCTTCGAGATAATTTTCTTCGAAAATCTTGAAAAGCCAAAGTCGACAAGAAGGGTCATGATCGATAGCCGTCGCCAATTAGCAAGAGGCTTGTTATAATTATATAAATGGCTGCTAATAGCGAAATGAGCTCATCCTAGAATATGGAACCTATGGTGACTCTATTTGCCCAGGCGCCTCTACAAGAAAGTACCTGCCCAAGACCTAAAGAGAATCACTATCGACTAAGGTATAGGTTAGAAACTTATCTAAGGAATCGAAGTCCTTGAGTATACAGAGCTAAGTAGTAAATTACATGGAGTTTACATACCAGTTTTCTCCTCATACGTAATCCGACTATACCATTTTTCGCTTGTGCTTTACATTTTGGAACCAATATAGCGTATTAGAAGGGGGAAAGAATAGATGATAGTAGACGTAGTCGAATCGAAAGCTAGCAATTTCTCTTAATGAAGATTGCAAAAATTATCATCTCTTTTTCACTTGTAAGCTCATAGGTGAGTGTAGATTGTTTCAACTTCGACAGCATCGCAAACGATTCGAAAACTTTAATTAATTTTAGCCTAATATCGTCCCTGTGTCTCAAGATAATCTTTACTATTTATTTAATATCAGACAGATTCAAAGTCGTCTAATTTAATTACCTTTTCTGAAAAAAGAAATCTAATTTGTGCTGATAAAAAAACAAAGCAATGGTTCTAAACGCCAGCCAAACGGTAGTGGAGTAGTAACAAATAAAACAGAGTAATTAATATTTGAGACGTCTGATAGAAGGTGTTGCCTCACATTCTCGTACTATAAATAGAATTTAGTATTTCCTGAAACACGCGTGAATAGGTATTATATAACGAACAAGAGGCCCCTTCGATCTTAGAACTGATAGACGTTCCGACCAATATATCATCACAGCCAAAAATATCTTTACCATCATTGATCTCTCTATACCGTTTCTTTGAAAATATTGCAGCATCTCATTATGAGACTTATTATTCTTATTGTGTTAGCTCGAGCGTTCGCTGCTAGCGTAACTTTATGTGATGATGGGATCACGCTTCCCACAGGCTATTCTTGCAATGTAAGATTTCTGTATTGTAAGCTCACAAGATTAGTTATACTAACTCGTGGACGCGTATAGGGCGACAATCATTCTGCCTGTGTAGGTCATAATGCTACCAAATGCATAAAAGGATAATCTTATTGACTCTCTTCTTTTAACACTTAGTGCGGTGACCGTTCCAGCGAGCACCCAGAGTTTAAAAATGATCTTACCTGCACTCCAGCGACGGACCAGAACGGCGAATTTGCATTTCCAAAATGCAGGAACGATCTAGGTGTAAGTCCTGAGCAAAATTTACTAGATAAAATTGCTGACTTTTTTATGAATAGAAAATAATGTGTGTAAGTAGTTATGTCTGTAAATTTATTCAGAAACATCAGCTAAACTTCTGTAGTGCTAGTAAGCATTTACACAAGATATTGTTGGGGTCAGGGAGTAAGAATAGGACATACCAGAGCCATTCATCGCCTTGATTATTATCAGACTGGAGCATATATGGCTGGAGCATATATGGCTGGAGCATATATGGCTAGCATCTATTGACCATGGAGCACAATGTGCTTAACATTATATTATGTTTTGTGAGCGCTAGTTGTGAATGCAATAACTGACCAAAACTACCAACGTACCTACCTAAATGTATCTTCTTACTTCACCTTACTTTACCTACCGCAGCCCTGTGTACCGCTAGGGTGAAAATACCCAGCCCGCAGTCCGCCCCACCAACCCTCCAACCCCGCCTTCCCATGAACAGAAAATCCCAAGTTTACAAAGGTCCTGCACTCGAACCCAACACCACAAACACTGAAGCATATCTATGAGCCTCCGCAAACAATTGAGAAGAACGAACCAGATTCAGCGACGAAACCATGTCTAACGAACAAACGTAAGCTGGCACACAGTACTCTGTACGAGGTTCGTCTGGCGGTGAAGCTGACTTCGTGATAGCTTCATTGCTATCAAGCCTGATGGCGTACAGGTCTGAAATTATATGGTCTTATGGAGATGATGTACTTATTTTGCCATTAGCGTGGACTTATTGGACCCATCATCTCCCGATTTGAGGCCCGCGGGCACGTTTACCCCTCATCATGAACTTGTATGGTTATTGACATAATACAGCTTCAAGCTTGCTGGTATCAAATTGATGACAGCTAGCCAAGAGCACCTCGAGAAGCACTGTGTGTCAGCTTAGCTCTGCTATATTTATACGATTACTGATTATAGTCGCAGACGAGGATCTCTCTTCCAAGCCATTCTTCCCAGGACTCATCAAATGTACGGCACAGACTCTTCTATCCTCGAAAACAACTAACGGCACCTAGATATGGGTTCCGGACCGATCTGCGCCATGGTCTGGGAGGGTCGTGATGCCGTCAAGACTGGCCGTGGTAT
>JAENRP010000001.1:195546-266620 GCA_024741835.1 Diplocarpon mali
TCCCGTCCTGTTCAGTGCCCTCACTAATATCTTGTCAGTCCTCCTTGGCGCCACCAACCCTCTTGCTTCTGCACCAGGAACCATCCGTGGTGACTTCGCCATCGATGTTGGACGCAATGTTTGCCACGGCTCCGACAGCGTAGAGAACGCCAAGAAGGAGATTGCTCTCTGGTTTAAAGAGGGTGAAGTCCAATCATGGAAGTCCGCTCAGCACGACTGGGTCTACGAGAAGTAGATGTGCTCTACTCTCTATAGACTAGTACATAGCTATCGGATATCGGATATCGGATACTTTTGTGGTTGATGATGGTGGATACATAACACAAAAATTGGGCATGAAATTGAATTGATTTGATAAAAGCTCAAATGTTTGTTCCTGTGACGGGATTGTGAGTACTATCCGTAGGCTTCTATTATGCACTGCAAAGTTCCCGGTCTCTTGAAGTCCAAGTAGTCTCCTACCATCCCAACTAGTCCTTGACAAAGCCGCTCACAATGCCAGATACCCATCCACATAGAGATCTCTGCCTTTTTAGCCACACACCATCTGCCGAGTAGCCGAATCACCCGTATAGTTCTTCCAATCCTATGCAGAAGACGTCTCCTTCTAGAACTTTTTCATCCGACCAGTCAATAAAACCCCTACTCGTCAACCCTCTCACCCACCTCCCGGCCCAACACCACCACCCGTAGCCCCCGTACCCGCAGCACCGCTACCTCTGATTTTCCATCCGGTCCTTCTATCCATATTTTTCCCCCTCCCAATCAAGCCCCCAAACCTCCTCACAAAGACCATCGCAAACCACGGCGTCCCCCACACACTAACCAGCACCCTCACCGGCAGCAGCACCTTCGTCACCGCATACGCCGTCGCGACCTCGACTAAGATCTGCATTCCCTGCGACCCAGCATGCCATTTCCTCTCAACCTGCTGCTCCAACTCCTCTATACCGCCCTCTCCCCCTCCACCTTCATCTCCCTTCCCCACCTCTGAACCCTCCACTCCAATAGTCCCAAAGCCAAACCACCCCTTCCTCCCGAAATACCTCCCGAACCTCTCCGTGCCCTCCGCGACCCAGCGTCCTTGCACCCAAGCCTCTGGCAGCCAGTTGGTGTAGTGGAAGGCGACGGCGAGGCCGACGAGGGGGAGGATGGCCGTGAGTTCGTGCAGGATTAGGAAGGCGGTTATGTGCGCGCCTGGCGCGGAGAGCAGCGCGGAGGTGTAGCGGCGGAGGAAGCGTGGCAGGCGCGCGTGTAGGCGGGCGAGGCGCGTTGGTGGCGTCGCGGAGGAGTAGGGTTGGGAGAGTTGGGGGAGGCGGAGGGGGCGTAGGGTGGGCCGGAGACGGCGGAGGAGTGTAGGGAGAGGCATACTTTTACATTTGTGGCTGGGATCGTGGTTGGGATTTGGTTGGAGTCGAGGGATTTAATGTGTGACCTGGGAGTTTCGAGTTGCTGATGAGGTGACGCATTTCGTGACGGGTCCGGGGCGAACGGCCCCCCATTGTCTTAGCCGAGTTATGATTTGCACCGCCAAACAAGGCTTATTGTAGGAAATCTGGCGTAACAATGGTGAAAGCCAATAATACGCCAATGGCTTGGTTCGGTAGTTCGTCTGGATATTCGACATAATGATGTATACTTCGGACGCGAATCATTACCTATAGGATGGGCTCATGCGGACATGTGTTCAAAATAGTTCACTCACTTGTGATCTTGCGTTGCCATATAGAAGGCATTTCCTGCAAATCATACAAAATCTAGCAACCTACTATCAAGCCACTCCCCAAGTTTCTCGCCGTTCCCCAAGATCTGAATCTCGGCCTTGACGTTCAACATAAGCATCACCTGCAACTCTCTCATCCATTCTTCTTCAACTCCAGCGTGTTCACCACTCACCCTTTCCAGCATCTTGCGTGCAATTCTCCGATCCCTCGCCGACATCTTGAGTAGTCCTTGCACCACTTCATCTTGTTCGAGAAAATCATGACTCTGGACGCCAAGCCAGCGAACTGACGGGACGGCCAGGTTCGCTTCATGGGCAAGCGCTTGAGAGCCATATTTGTAGGTCGACATGATACCTATTCCGTCAGGGTCGAAGTCGACAAGTGCGAGGATTGGGATGGCTGGGTGGTGAGTTGAGAGGATGTGTAGAAACTGCCTTGTTTGGATGTCGGGATAGCCTTTTGCTGTGATGAGAAGTCCTTTGCCGGCTATGCTGCATTTCCAGTACCGGGCCGTTGCTAAAGTGCGGAAAGTCGCCTTGGAAATCAGCAAGATTCCAACAGCTTGAGAATTAAACAGACTTCTTTTTCCACCACGAGGATCCATCTGACATGGATAAACTGGATAACGTCCATATCAGTTGGGTTGGGAATGAGAAGGCCCTGCTAAGATGTCAGACCTGGAAGATTTCGAATAGCACGGCATACCTCTGGCTCGGCAGTGAAATCAATCACTGACTCGTCTTTTCTGGTGACTAGGAACGAACCAGCAACCAAGCCTTTTGCTGCAGCTACCTATGTAGGGTTTAGTGTGAAAAGAAAACAAGACCAAATTGGCATACCACGTTTAAGGCGTCTCTGCCGACGCCGAATGTGTAGGCAATATCATCGACATATCGATCAACCACTACTTGCTTCATGAACAGTTCCGGATCCCGATAGTAAATATCCCTAGGAGTCCGTGAGCGAGTTACCTAGGCCATCATGTTCGGGCTTTAATGAGCATCATAATCAAGGGAAAATAAGATATAGACATTGCGGTCGATGCTATGTATCCGAGGCTAAGTAGGCGAACCTTTTGGTTGTGACAATGCCTGTCACCAGAGCTTCATGAGAGAGCTCCAGAATTCGAAGCAAAGCAGCTGTATCATATCAGTACGAAATCAAACAACGAAGAAGTTCAATTTAGACTTACTGAATTTCCATGCTTCTTTTGCATTCTTGCTAGGAAATGTGATTTTCGTACTTTTTTCCAGAGCCTCAGAATCATTCTCATCTAAAACTTGCCTCTTTTTGGATCTACTCTTCAGCCGTATCACGAGCTCCTTCTTCTCATCCAGAATGCAGTCCGTGATCGACTCGAATATTTTCTCCATCTTTGAAATTACGATCCCAAGCTGATTGGAATTGGCGATCCTTGCGATCTGGACCTGAGGGTTAGATGGGCTAGCAGCGAGGGCATTTTCGTCTGCTTCAGAGGTAAGCCGTCTGTGGGGTGAGTTTGAGAGCAAAGGTGCACCGGCTCCTCCGATTGATGAGGAGCCATTGCGAAGATAGTCTGCAAGGAGCTCAAGATCCATGTTCTCACAAGTCACGAGAACGAGAATCGAGATTCAGCCATCGATTTGAGATCTCTGCGCAGTGAACGTACGAAATTAAGCATTTCGTGGTGTTGGTGTCAAGGTAGAGATGTAATTGATATACCATTGAAGGGTGCATCAAGTGGGCAGGGATGGTGGTTCCTGCATTCGGATGCGGCCGCCGCTAATAGTTTGTCCCCGATCCAATCTTTTGTCATCGCTCTCTGAATTGCTTGATGAGAAGCGGAGTGTATCTCCCAATCTCATATTCACATCTCATTTCTATTCTTTTCTTTTCTAAGTGTATTAACTTTTCGCAACGCAACCGCAAAATCGCGTTTCTAGTGGTCGTTCAGGGCGACCGAATCATGACGACCACAAAGTCGTCTGGGAAGGCTGTCAACGGGCACACGAATGGACAGGCGGGGACGAAAAGAACGGCGCCAATCGGCGAGAAGAGGTCAATAGATGCCGTAGAAGATGAGCCAGCATGCTTGAAGCGTCCAAATATAGCAGAAAGTACGGACAAATCAAGATGGCGCATACTGGACGAGAGAGGCAGACAGACATGGCATTATTTGCAACACGACGAGGAAGTCGAGAAATGGCCTCAGTCCGATGCGGACAGGTGGTATCTCGGCTTGCCAATGGTGTGTAATACTCTGTCTTCTGCCTAGCTTGCGCTTATGCTTTCCAAGAACATGCCAGACCTGCCCTCTGCGAAGACCCCCCTAGACTCAGTGAAGAATGGCCTGGAGTTCTTTCAACACCTGCAGCTTCCTCCAGGAAACTGGGGCTGCGAATATGGAGGGCCCATGTTTCTTCTTCCAGGGGTAGTCATTTCTTGGTACGTTACCGAGACACAGATCCCGGATCATATCGCTACGGAGATGAAGAATTATCTCTTCGCGAGGGCGAATCCTTATGATGGAGGCTGGGGATTACACATCGAAGGAGAAAGCACAGTCTTCGGGACCTCTTTGAACTACACGGCCCTTAGAATTCTCGGTGTAGATGCGGAAGATCCACAGATGATCCGGGCAAGGGGGACTTTACAGAAGATGGGCGGAGCGAAGTGTGGCCCTCATTGGACAAAGTTTTGGCTCAGTGTCCTCGGAATTTGCAAGTGGGAGATAGTAAACCCCGTACCGCCAGAGTTCTGGCTACTCCCTGACTGGGTTCCGTTTGCACCGTGGCGGTGGTGGATACACATGCGGATGGTCTATCTCCCAATGTCATTCATATGGTCTAGACGCTGGACTTTCCCAGAGACAGAGCTTATTCGGCAACTCCGACAAGAGCTCTTCGCTGAGCCATACGAGTCTATAGACTGGGCTGCCAATCGCAACAATATTCACGAGAAGGACAATTATCACCCTAAATCATGGCTTTTAAAGGCAGCGAATTGGTTTCTCGTCAACGTGCACAGTCCGCTAACCAGAACTACTGCATTGGCCAGGAAAGCAGAAGATTGGGTATGGAAACTTATCCAGATGGAAGACAAAAACACCGATTACTCTGATTTGGCACCTGTTAATGCACCTATGAATATGCTTGTCTGTTACGTCAAACAAGGGCCAAAATCGTACGCAGTCCAGCGACATCGGGAGCGTCTGGCTGATTTCCTTTGGGTCAATCACGAGGGTATGATGGTCAATGGCACTAACGGGGTTCAATGCTGGGATACCGCCTTCTTGATTCAAGCTGTTATGGACGCTGGCTTGGCTGAAGACCCTAAATGGAGACCGATGCTAACCAAGGCTCTCGAATTCCTGGAGGACCAGCAAATGCGTGAGAATGTCGAAGATCAAGCTATTTGCTACAGGCAGCAACGAAAAGGGGGCTGGGCATTCAGTAATAAGGACCAAGGATACGCCGTGAGCGACTGCATTTCCGAGGCTCTCAAAGCTGTCCTGCTTCTTCAAAGAACCCCCGGTTACCCCACGCTGCTTGAAGACCAGCGGATATATGATGCTATTGATACTCTCCTTACATACCAGAATGCATCTGGTGGCTGCGCATCTTATGAGCCCACACGAGGGTCTGAGCGATTAGAAATGCTCAATGCTGCTGAAGTCTTCGGTCGAATCATGATCGAGTACGATTATCCGGAATGCACAACCGCTGTGGTCACAGCCCTTTCCCTGTTCATCAAGCACTACCCAGACTACAGGAAGGAAGATATAATAGCTTTCAGAGCCAGAGCCGTGCAGTACATCAAAGGTGCACAGTATCCTGATGGGAGCTGGTACGGAAGCTGGGGAATCTGCTTCACCTACGCAGGAATGTTTGCACTAGAAAGTCTTGCAAGTATCGGCGAGTTCTATGAAAACAGCTGCCACTCACGCGCGGGATGCGAATTCCTCATCTCCAAGCAGAGAGAGGATGGCGGCTGGTCAGAGAGCTACCGGGTATGCCCACCACCTAATCTTCTGCTCTGATATAGCTGATCCCTGAAGTCCTGTGAAACAGCAACCTACATTGAGCACCCGACAGGATCTCAGGTGGTCATGACAGCCTGGGCCGTCATCGGTCTTCTCGAAGCAAACTATCCCGATCGTGAACCTATTGAAAAGGGGCTAAAGTTACTCATGAGCAGACAACAGCCTAATGGGGAGTGGTTGCAAGAAGCCATCGAAGGCGTGTTCAACAAAAGCTGTATGATCTCGTACCCGAACTACAAGTTCATCTTTCCGATGAAGGCCCTTGGGATGTTCGCGAAGAAGTATGGGGATGCAATGCTTACCTAGATCGTGTATGTGGGTTGAGGGCCCGATCTGACCCTAGTATTGACCCCTCATATAAGTTTTCAGTCGTCGACTGAAAACAGAGTATATCACGTTCTCGATTTTTTGCTTCCTGCTGCTTTTGCTATACCGCTCTGAGGAGGTCGCCGTCTTCCCTTTCCAGGAAAACCCCTATACGCGCGTGGTCCTGACTTATGCGACTCTGTCTTGTCCTTCATTCGACAACAATTTGATTGCAAATTCAGGATCTTCGCTCAAATCTCGTCGCTAGACAGCAGGCTAGGGATTGATACGACTCTACCTATTCAGGTGTCGACATAATTCGAGTCTGCCAAGTGGTACATTTTCTGCTCACTAATCCATCATGCTCAATGTTGATACACCGCAAGCAGCATCGAGTGCGAGCTAATCTGTATTTGACCGCCGGAAAATTGATATCCAGGGCAGTAAAACTAATCGCAGATAATAAATTTGTTTACTATTCTCGTGTTTTGTTGACTCTTTGCGGTGCATTGCAATTTGGCATGCGTACAGATGTGACTTGGCTGTGGTACGCATGACATATTGTCCTTGGCGAAAATGTTAACCACTTCAATGTCTCTCGTAATCGTGCGATTTCTCAAAACCACGGCTCAAGAATTGTATCTGATTGATGGCGGTATTTTCTCTTGCCACCGAAAGTATTCTATTCAAGGTCTGAATAAGAAATCTTCAGTAGCAATAACTCCACCGTTTTCCACATCTCTCAACACATTCCTGGTTGATCTTTGACGTCCTTTGCGGCAATGCATGATACTGCCCTTGACGCAGCGACGTTGCCGCCATCGATGGTCCTCGCCATCTATAGCAAAATCTCTGTTGAAAACCCAGATCAGGCACCATCAAAGCTCACCCTCATAGCCACCTTGGATCATTTTCCAGACAAGCTCGTCCCTGCCTCCTTCGTCGAGATATTCGGCAAAGAAGTCACTGCACTTGCTCGACAAATTCCCTTGTAACATGACCTTGCCATATCACAAAATCGAGCTCCGCCTGGTTAAGTGAGATACAAAAGACCAGTACAACGAAGTCAAATTCTCGGGCAGATTCTCGATAATTGCTTCCCTCAAGTCTCGAGACATTTTTTCCACTTCTGCTAAGCTTTCTTAGTTCTGGACTATATCGCATAAGCGGAAGACGCTATAATATATTTTTATATTTTACGGAGAAACTAGTATCAAAACTCCTTATATCTTCGGTATTTAGCCTAGTGTACCTATGATTCCTAATTCCTTAGACAAGAGTCTAACCCGTTCCTTGGTCGACAGATGTTCCCTTTAGGTCTTAGGCGAGTACGTTCTCGGAAGGTGCTTTAATAGAGTCGCCTTAGGTTCTCTATTCTAGGACAAGCCCTTTACGCCGATAGCGTTTATTAATTTGATTATATTAAGCATTTTACTAGTAGGCGGCAGCTCTCGATCGCGACCTTTCTTATCGACTTGATGAATTTTTCGAAAGCTATCCTTTTCCTTACTCCTCCTTATATCCTTTGTTAAGCCTTTCCCCTAGTCGTAGGTATATATTTAAACAAGCCTGGAGTCCGCAACTTGAGCTCGAAAGTAAAAAGTATTTGTTAAAGAGCTAGTATATATATTTTCGTTCAAAAGCTTCCGAATAGTGCTGCCTTTATTCGACTCAGGGTTTAGTTACTTTATAGTCGAAAGGACTCAATCTCGGCTGTGCGGACTCTAAAAGAGTTTGTAGGTTCGTAGGAGACACCGCGTATAGGTGTTGAGTCGTCGTCTCCCTCGAGGCTTTTTCTCTCTCTCTACAAGGGTAGAGAACTTCGGTGTCCTAGGAATGCGGAACCGCAGTGCGACGAATACGTTTCGCCGGAGTTGAAGTAGAATCGTGCCGATAGATGATATATTCGAGGTCCAAGGTCATTGTGAACGTGATTCACGGCCAATTTCTGCTACGTATCAATGTTCACTATAATGAAAGAATACTTAGAGCAGGGAGTAAGCGAGCCGGGAATCGGAGAATAACAAAGAAAAAGGGGCGCGCATGATTTGCTCGTCAAGAACGACGACCATCTCGTGGTGACAAAGAAACCCTCGAAATAAGCCAATAGATCTATTAAAATTTCCACCAAGTAGCTATCCAGCGTACACCAACTCCTTCATACAGCTCCCATCAAAAATCTCTTCTCAATTTCAATTCAATTTCAAACCACACAACCATGGACAGCAGCTTCCGATTCTGGTTTCTGAGACAGACGAGGGCGTCAATCAGCGAGAGCAAAAGAGACGACGTTGTCTTAGAGCTAACGAAGACACGGCCGGCTCAATCGACGAAGCTGCGTCCAGCAGAGGTGGGAAAAGTGCATGGTAGCGGACGTGCGCATGAGTTGGGAGAGAGATTAAGGGGTTAGAGAGTTTATAGCTTGCGATCTCCCTGGGCTGCCTCTCTGGGGTAGATGCGAGTTTTGATATATGTATTCATTCCTCCTGTCTCGTCTTTTCGATAATTGACCATTTGGAGAGGAGAGGGGGATCTTGGTTTCAGCGTACCGTGAGTAATTATAATGATATCTCGGCCATAGACACAGCGGAGAATCAACTAATAAACAAACATATATATATGTGTGTATGTTGAAGCAGTAGCAGAGCGCTACTTCACCTTTCTTGCATCTATTTTCGAATCTCGGGTTTCGTTTTAGGATTGGATTGCCCATCGGGGCATGTACAGCTTTGATGTCTGGAGCTGTATGCATGCAGGAATCCGGATGGCGATGCCATGGTCCGTTGCAGAGGTGGGTAAAGGCAAACGCGCGTGGCGAGGCTTGGGATTTCTTCGGTGTAAGTGTGTGTATTTTCATTTCCATTTCTGATTCTTCGTTTCTCTGGGATATTTAAAAAGTGAGAAATGATTTTGATATTCCTGGAGAGAGTGGCGGTGAGAACTCTGGTAGGTGAATATTCTTAGAGGGTAGTAGTTGAATAGGAAGCATGTATTGGCCCTGCTAGTTAAAGTTGTTCTACTGACTATAATACCAGACCCTACTTGCTTCTTCTATCTTCTAAATTAACATCAACACCACTTTACGTCTCTCCCATCCCCATCTCCCGAGCTGTGGGAAAAGATCTCATATCCCTTAACAGGATAGCTCTCATCCTCATAATACCATCCCCGGTCAACTCGAATCGCCGCTCATTCTTATATTCAAACCCTCGAATATCTTAACAGACAACGATCATCTTCCAAACCAGCTTCAGCCAAAAGCCAGACATCACCAAACATCACCTCTTCTCATCGAGTCAACAGACCGCACAGCGTGGATATATATTTCTTATCATTGCTTATTTTTCAGTTCGTCTGCTTGTCATCAGAGCAAGTACAACAGAGAGCTGTATCTTATCTCGCAGCTTCCACGATATACTACGCCAATACTTTTATAGCTTCAGTAACCAAGATGAACCAGCTCCTAACACCACTGCACCTGACCTTCGCCGACGGGCAGTTCGGCGACACTTCACAAATTGGCCCTGTCGGAATGAGTCTGCCTCCCATTAGTAAGACTACGAAGGCCATCAAGCTTAAGAAGAAGAAAAAGAAGACAGTGCAATCGGTATTCGCTAGTCTCTATGATGATGAAGACCAAGTCCCGCCTATAATAGAGCTAGGTGTGGACATCGAGCAGAGCAAGAAAATTTTCGAGGTGAAAGGTCCCAGCCCTGAAGAAACCGTCCGGTTGAAAACTGCTAGCGTTGAAAAACTCGAGGATGTTTCTCGAGACACGGAGATGGAAGAACTTCAAGAGCACCTTGCGAAGATTGACATTTCTCCCGACGTCAAAGTGGTTACGAAGCTTGAGCCTCATGGGATTCAAACTGACTGGCTGGGAACAAGCCAGTTCTACGTAGATGCACTGGTGGAGCTGCAGAAGGAGGTAAGTCACTATCATTGTTTTGGCCCTGCTCACAAGTTTTGGATTCTAATTTACACAATTTGCAGGGCGGGCTTGAAGGAATGATCCGGTATCGTGAAGCTCTTGCTCACGACTTGCAATTCCTGCCGTACGATCCGACCCGATACATCGAACTCGGCCTCGTCGACGTCAAACTGGGCTTCTCGGACATTGCAGCCGGGAATGCACACCGAGCCCTCGTGTTGATTGAAGCCGCGCTGAACCCCGACACCGAATTTTCCGGGATCCGCAGCCACGTCCACGAGTTCTTCCGGTTCAAATTTTCTGGATACAGCGCTCTCGCTGTGTCAGATGAGCTGAGCCATATCCGCCGAGATGCCTACCGGGTACTTCTCAGCGGACTGGTTGGATCTGCTGCGTTCTGGGACGGCTTAGTCGTTGCCAGGGAGGCACGAAAGCTGTATCCCGACGACATCGAGATTGCAGAGCTGCAGGTAGATCTGAGAGACGGGTTCCTGGACCGGGTGGAGATGTTCAAGGAGTCAGGTCTGCAGAGTGAAGCGGAGAAGGAGGATCTGATACAGCGAACCCGGACGGGGAAGATCTACCAGAAGAAGTACCCCTGGATGGACCAGGACCTGTACAGCCGCACCCCCGCAACGATGAGGGAAGTCAACAAGAACTTCCCAAGCAGAGAGTGCCAGGTCAAAGCAGTTGCTTTTGGTGGCGCGAAGCCAAAAGTTGCCGCAGAAGGCGAGGATGTTGGACCTCTAGGCATATTCGCTTCTCGGGATTTCGCGCAGGACGAGTTGATTCTGCTGGATAGATCTATCACAGGAATCTCAGATGTCCCCTCGAGCCAGCAAAAGCATTGTGATGCTTGCCATGGTAGCTTGATGCATCCCTACCTCCGACAGCTGCCTCTCAGACTAGCATGCTGCAACAACAAGGCATTGTTCTGCAGCACGGAATGTTATCGTGTAGCTACAAAAGGCTACCATACGGCTCTCTGCGGAGAAGACATCGACTGGGTATACGGAGAACGCGCTACCGCCGGCAAGGTCTCAGGAATTGGATCCCGCTGGAAAGCTGTTCTCTTCGTGCGTGTGGTCTCCATCATTCTAGCCGACCTGCGCAGATCGAAGTCCACCCAGCATCCCCTCCAGCACTCTCTTGTCGCCCGCATGGCTGCGAACTACCCACCGCAAGGGAAGATCCCCAAAATCTGCGACAATACCCACGACTGGCACTACTTTGAGAATGTCATCGCCCCGACCAAAGTGCTGCTCCAGCTCGGCGTCGACATCTTCAGAGACCCAACGTGGACTCCGGAAGTCATCCAGACGATCTCCTGGCGGGTGGAGAACAATGCCAGTATGGCGACCACCAACCTCGCAGGAGCAGAGTCCCGCATGATCAGCCTGAACACCAATTACCTCTTCCTCAACCACTCCTGCGATCCCAATCTCTCCTGGCACGGCGCCACGCCGAATGGCGACGTGCACATTTCGTGGCTGAGAGGTCGCGACGGGGAGATCCTGCAGCCGGGTTGTAGCGCGGTCTGGTGTACTGCATCCCGAAACATCAAGAAAGGCGAAGAGCTCAAGATCTCGTACGTGGGTAACCCTATGGGTGACGAGGGAGACAAGAGCATCGAAGGTGGGCGACGAGGGAAGCGGGCCTGGCTGGATAAATGGTTCGAAAATGGCTGCGGCTGTCGTGTCTGCGAAGAAGAGAACAGAGAGGATGAAGCGCAGGATGAGAAAGGCGAAGCTGAAAAAGAGCAGCTAGGAGCAGCTCGATTATCTGGCGAGGAGAAGCCGGAGGAGCCTCTCATCCAAGGTTGGACGAGCGGATGAGGGGTGTACGTTGAGCGGCAGCAATTTTTTGACCGGCGAGAAGTTGCGAAGGGCTCTTTCTTTTCTTTTCTTTTCTTTTCTTTTGCAGAAATGCCTTGATGGGGATAGATAGAGGCGTTTGGATACGCCTGGGAGGAAAGCATTGGATTTTACATGTTTTTGCCAGGCTTGCGTTGGATCTTTTTTCCCCCTTATTCTTCTGGATGGATTGGATTGAAGGATGGATGTGTGGAAGAAAAGGTCAGGGTAGTTGTTGGTCGGTGATGCGATGGACTTTACGTTGAGTTTCATGTTCAACCTTACCTGAAATCTAGATGCGCGCAAGCGATGAATACACTTCTGATAGCGAATCTAACGGTTACAGAAAGCTCCAGGCTGCTGTTCCACTGGGAGAAATGACTTTCCGCACTTGAGCTTCGCAATGCTTGGAAAAATTACAAGCTTATCATCAAACTCGTCTCGACGGACAGTCATGATCAAGGTCTCCATAAGCCTGAATTCGCGCAACTCAGGCTCGAAGCATCATACAAGGAGAGATGTGTCCGGCACTGGCCAGCTCCTATTGACTGGAATAAAGCATGAATCAAGGCTGATCTGAGAAATTAAGTGATATTGAACAAGTTGTATCATTATGATGATGTAAAGAGACCCGATAGATAACAATCAACGCCAGAAACTCCCGAACCCCTGTTTTATGGCAGGAGGTGAAGCTCTCTACCCGTTGGAAGCAGGACAAGCGGAGGTGGTATTATTTGCTGGTTTTATTATGCTCGCGTGGGACGAGAGAGAACCGTCCCGGACCCAAGTAGGTAGTGTTCTCGCCCCTGCCCGTTGCATTGGCTCCGGTAAGATCAGGTTTGGTTGCGATGAAGAAGCGAGCCATATGCCTTCTGAGCTCTTGCGTAACCCCATGGACCTCCGTAACGGCTTGATCTTGCTTGTAGTCATCCCAATCAACGGAGCTATTCTTGGTAGACGAAATGACGCTTGTTGGAAATGCTACGTGGTGAAAAGTGTGGTCTTGCTTTGGCACTGTTGTTGACTGGCGTGGTGATGATGAGAGAAAGGTCCCGGTGCTTGAAGCCGAACGCAGCCGGGACAGGGTTAGAGGGCATTCCTGTGACAGGGAGTTCCCTGAGATGCTTCTTCCTCATATAACCTGCAACTTTCTCAATCTCGTTGATGAGAGCTCCATAGCGTCGCGCTTCGTCACTGGGAAGCTTAGTGCCGATCCTGATCATTTCGCGAGCTTGAGCAATAGCTCGTCTGCTGTTGATACTAGATAGCAAATTAACCTGTGCGAACCGAAGAAGCTTCTCCTTCAGGCCTTCAACTACATAGTATGCGTGCAACTCGCTGAAATCCATTTCTTGCTGGACCTGCTGCTCTGTAGTGATTGGCGCCACAGGCTCTTGGCTCTGCCCTCGAAGCTCAATATCGACAAAGATGTAGTTGCGAAGTGCCATTAGCATCGTGATATAATCGGGAGGATCTGAGATGTAGTTTCGCTTGATGCGCGAGGCAATGACCTTTGAGTAGGTTTCAATTTGAGAAACTGCTTCCTCGGCTGTCAGATGACCAGCTCTGTTCAGATACCGGAGCTTGTCCTCGAGCTCGAGAATGCTGTCTCGAATCTCAATCTTGGCGCCTTCCTTGTAGCTTTCGATCTCCCCAGGCTTCCAGAGCGAGTCACGAGCACGAAATCGGCTTGTGATAGTGTCGCTGCGGATCGAATCGGTGTCGGTGATGGTTGGGAATTCCTCAAGATCGTTGGGATGGCTGTCGAAAGGAAGGCCTGTAGAGGTAGTCTCGAGGCCGCCAAGACTGTTTTGGTGCTGAGAGACTTCGGTAGTATTACCGTGCTCGTACTTCTCGATGTCGCTCATGAGTAGCTCCAATTCTTGATCGTCGTAGTTGGAGCTAGGTAGGTCACCACTCGAGTGAAGCGGATTGGAGGAGGTTGATGGCTCAGCGATGCCGTTGGGAGCGACGTCGAACCTTATTGGGCCTAACTCTAGATCATTTTCTTGCGCAGCGTTGCTATCATGTTGCTCCTGTTCGATATTGGCGTGGTGCTTTTCGATGGCATTGTTGAAATCGGCTAATGTCTGGTGCACGCCGACATGCAAGAACTTATTTTCGAAAGCAGGGTCCTGCTCGTCGTTGCGCTCCTCTGGCTGGGTACGAGAGCCGAACTGTCTGGGGATGCCAACGTGCAGATGACTAGAATTGAAGATCTCGCCAGCACGAGGCTGAACCGGCGCAGCAGCAGCATTGTAGGCCAGGATGGCCGCGACGAGGTAAGATGTGAGCCTCATTTTCGGGCGTAGGGAGGTGAAGATATGTACCTGGTAGAGCAGAGATATGCAGATGAAGATGCGAGCGCTTATGAAATAGGTAAGAAGACACCTTGTGGGATGGAGTAGCTAGCGTGCCATAAGAGAGCATTGGGTTGGCAATAATACCTACTGATGTCACCCAACATTGTCATCACTGGATGCTAGGGTATTTGGCCCTCGCACACTTTCTTGCGCTTGAAGGACTAAGAAAGACTTGGTGGGGTTAAGAGTGCTAGTCATATCTCCGTACCACTTTTAAGAAAGGGAACCGGCTCGCTAGTGAATCAGTAACCCAGCAAGTCAGACGTCATGACCACGAAATGATTCAATCCGGGACGAAGAACACACTGTTGTACATTTTTGGCCTGCCTCGCGTGGTCTAGAGCAGACCTTGCTTCTGCAAATCGTAGTACACCTTTTCGGGCATGACGTTACCTTCCGCATCTTCCATTTGAACCACGCTGCCCTCATCCTTTTTGCCTTTTTGCTTATCCCTTTGGATCTTGTCCCATAGCTTGACGGCGTCGGCAATTTCCGTTATTTCTCGAAACAAAGTCGTGTTGGTGATCCCCAGACACTTCAATCCGTAGATATGGCGAGTCTCGTTGAAATGCTTGTCGAAGGCTCTCCGGCCCATGTAGACATAATTACCACAAATCTCACACCTGAACTCCACGCCAAGTCCGTGGAGCTTGTACAGCCAGAATGGAATGGGTTTTCCATCCCAGGCCAGTGGAAGTTTTAGCGGGTTGTAGATCTTGTCGTCGCCATCCGATTCGCTGCCTGAATCGTCACCGAGGGGTGCCGCTGACGATGATTCCGCGAAGAGAGCATCTAGTTCCATCTGGCGCTCGCGTTCGGTCATACCCTGCTTGCGCTCAACGTTGACCCGCGTGTCGCATCTCTCTTGTGACATGGCTGCTGCCAGACGCTTCACTCGATATTCACGCTCTGCGATTGCCCGCTCCTTCAACCGCAAGCTACTCGTGCCCTTCTTCACATTACCAGCCCTAACATCGTCTCCATTCTCGGCTTGGCGGGCTGCACGAGCCTCAGCCGCCCGAATATGCTTCTTCCCTGTCAGATGGGCCTTGTATACATTGTCGTTTTTGAACCCCTTCTCACAGTCCGCACAGTAGAGCGCGTTAGCTATCGATCCATTAGAAGGCGCGGAGACTTCTGGTTTCCATGCTGGAATCTCGTTTTCCTCCCAAGCCTTAACAAAATCGTCGTCGAAGCTTGTGAACAGCTTTTGTAAGTCCTCGAGGGGTCGCGTACGTCGCATGAAGCTTTCAAGATATGACGCTAGCTCTCCAACGTACGTAAAGAACTGGTCCGTCATTTTATCCGGACGTTTGATTGAGCATTGCGGTGGGGTGAAAATGTCAAAAGCATCGAGATATTGAAGATAGGTGAGTCGCTTGATGTTAGGTAGGTTGAGGTAGAGTTCGTGGATTGTCGTAAGATCTAGGTATTTGCCAAAAGCTTCCTCTCCAGTGAACAAGTTATCGATCTCATATGTCGGGATTTCTCCTTCGCTAGTCACCTTCTTTTTATATGCCCGCTCTAAGTTCTCCACTGGCTCGTTCGGGTATCGTTGATGGAAAGACTTAATCTCGGACAGCTGCTTGTAGAACTCCTCAAGAGGTTCGCCTGTAGATATTGACTGTATCTCTTTCGCGCGCGCACCATCTGCATCCTTGTAAATCTCGAGTAATCGTTTGGACTGGTCTTGGATCCGGTCGAGGAAGCCTGCTATCTGGTGATCTCTGTTCAAGCGCTCACGGATCTAAATATTTATTGTCAGCTTACGTGCAGACTGGATGTTCTCAGGCAGCCCTACATGTCGTGGCTCTTCAGCAACACGATCACTGATGCCTTGCTCCAATCTCTCCAGATCCTCGTGGAGGAATCTCTGCTCCTCCAGAATCATATTGAGCCTGTGACTGCGAGATAGATCGACAGGTACTGACGCTGAAACCAATTTACTGATGGCGCGATCCTACCCCAACGGGCATAAGAAGGTTATTTGTCGCAGGTTGGTCTTTGGTCGTTTTGGAAGATATCAATGTTGATAGTGGGGCGCTTGAAGTTTTGAAGCTTTGCGGCGACCAATCAATACGCGTTGAGCGGCAGAGGCTAAATAGGGCTACTCTGTGAATTTCAAAAAGAGACTCATATCTTCTTCACTTACAAGCAGGCCTCTCAACCACCAACCACAGAAACTGCAAAAACATCGCAACCATGGCAGACGGAATCGATCGAAAAGCTGAGGAGCGCATGGAGTTTACTACTTCTGCCGACGTCAGTGTCGCGCCAACCTTTACCGATATGCATCTCAAAGAGAACCTGCTTCGAGGCATCTACGCATATGGATATGAGTCTCCTTCTGCTGTTCAATCTCGCGCTATTGTCCAGATCTGCAAGGGCCGCGATACAATTGCCCAGGCACAATCAGGTACCGGTAAAACAGCTACTTTCTCCATCAGTATGCTCCAGGTTATCGATACAGCTGTTCGTGAGACACAAGCCTTGGTCCTGTCCCCTACCCGGGAACTTGCGACACAGATTCAATCCGTGGTGATGGCGCTAGGAGACTACATGAACGTACAATGCCACGCTTGTATTGGAGGCACCAACGTGGGAGAGGATATCCGCAAGCTGGATTATGGGCAGCATATTGTCTCCGGAACACCAGGACGAGTCGCTGATATGATCCGTCGCCGAAACCTTCGCACCCGTCATATCAAAATGTTGGTTCTCGACGAGGCCGATGAGCTATTGAACCGCGGATTTAGGGAGCAGATTTACGACGTGTACCGATACCTACCTCCCGCAACTCAAGTTGTTGTCGTCTCTGCCACTCTCCCCTACGACGTTTTGGACATGACCACCAAATTCATGACCGACCCTGTTCGTATTCTTGTTAAGCGTGATGAATTGACGCTGGAAGGCCTCAAGCAGTACTTCATTGCGGTCGAGAAGGAAGAATGGAAGTTCGATACCCTCTGCGACCTCTATGATACCCTTACTATTACCCAAGCAGTCATCTTCTGCAACACACGCAGAAAGGTTGATTGGTTAACGGATAAGATGCGTGAGGCCAACTTCACAGTTTCTTCCATGCATGGAGAGATGCCGCAAAAGGAGCGAGACAGTATTATGCAGGATTTCCGCCAAGGAAACTCTAGAGTTTTGATTTCCACGGACGTCTGGGCTCGTGGCATCGACGTTCAGCAGGTTTCTCTAGTGATAAATTACGATCTTCCTAGCAACCGTGAGAACTACATCCACAGAATTGGCCGAAGTGGTAGATTTGGTCGCAAGGGTGTTGCCATCAACTTTGTAACCAGTGAAGACGTTAGAATCTTGAGGGATATTGAGTGTAAGTTAGATGATGACCCTACTTGTGTCTCGCTAATCAGGACCAGTGTACTATTCCACCCAGATCGATGAGATGCCGATGAACGTTGCGGATCTTTTGACTTGATCATTTTCATGCAAGGATCTCGTTCGGAAGCATGATGTATATGTATGTCCTTGATAGTGACCTTACATACATGGGCATGTCAGGTAAATGGGTACGTGGGAGGAAAGGGCACTTTCCACAAAAGTAATAATCCCATCACAAGGCGTTCGAGAAATTATGCTGACTCTATGAAAGAAAAGGTCCAAATGCAAATTCTAAACTGAATTACAATCGCTTCTTCGGATACGACTAAGGGAAGCACTAAGCGATGACTGCATTTAGAGCGGCAGACCCAACATTAAATCTCACGTGAAGTTTGACATTTTTGTAAATTTATACCATGATTTATGTTTTACAGCATCTAGGCTAATACCGTGATTCCTAACATCCAGGCGCAGTGAATACTGCAGTAACACAACAAAGTGTCTGCGGAATATTTAATTTGTTAAGTCCGCCAAGGCCTTCTACTTGGCCGCGCTTGCCCGCCTCTACGTTCCTCCACGATCGTGTATATCGATGATGGCCAGAAGCCAGACCGTGGTCGGTGACCGAGTGACAGATGCGTCAACTTACACATCGAAATCGTGACCGTAAATGCAGTATTCGTCATCGCACTGTCCAAACTTCTGCATGTCGTTGCACTTCCCTAGCCTGGCAAGGAACCACAGAGCGTCGTATTCTCGAGAGGACAAAGGCCTCGGGTAGGAATTATGGTTGCGCGTGCACTTATGATTCGTGCAGTCAGAACGCAGATAGTGCCACTGGCAGATTAACCTGCTCTTCACCTCGTTGATGAGTTCGTAGTCTTCCCTCCGATCAATGATCAACTTTTTGTCCCGCATTCGACGCCCCTTGTCGTCGAAAGCTGGAATCAGGCGACCAGCGTTGGCCACAAATTTCATGCCATGATTTTTAGGATCAGTTTTCAACGGGTTGTACGGGTATGCTTTGGTTGAGGTTGCCTTGGACGATGAATCCAGGACGATTTCTTTCTGGATGGGTGTTGCTGATTGCTGGATCTTCGTTGCCCAGCTCTTGGCTTGTGTAGTGTCAGCCCCTTGTTTGACTGGTGGCGTAGACGGCTGCTTTGGAGACGTAAGTTGCTGCTCGGGTGGCGGTAGAACCTTGGGAACGTCTTGTTGCACGGCGAGCGGTTGTTTCTCTTTCGCTGCCCATTCTGCAACTCGGGGGGACTCGCTGGGAGTGAAGAGAGGCTTCAAAAGTTCCGTTGACGGAAATCCCAGAGCGGCCATCTTTGGATGAAGACTCCCAGGACCGGCAGAAATGAGCGTGAGCTTCTTCGACATGCGGCTTGCGTAGGGGCTCAGAAACGACGCGTAGCCTCCATCGTGTCCGCATGCCAGCAGAACATGCTCGCATTGCGGATTAATCATGTTAAGTCTTAATACCTCTGCATTCACGAGTCAGCGTTTTATTGCTGCAAATGGGGAAATATAATCTCGCAGCAGCTTACCTCGAATCTTGTTATCGGCTAACTCTTTTCCGTGCCCAACATCCTAGAGAAGTATAGTTGAGCAAGGGCAGTATCAAAAATTCGTCATTTCAACGAGACTTCTGGTAGTTCTATAGATGGAAAAACATACCACAAAATCTATAAGTGGATTTCTCTGTGTAAACCCTTGCCAAAAGTGGCTAACCTCCTGGGGATGGACGCCATGTTCTCTGAAATGTTTTTGCATTCCACCTAGATTCGCGTAGGCTTTCACTATAATCGCTTCACGAGGATTCAGTTTGCTTCAATTAAATCGTCCCGATGTCTTTGTTGAGTCGCTGTTGAACTTACGGATATTCCTGAGATTCTGAATCTGGTGCGTAAGAGTATTTAAATATTCTTTAATCGTCTCCATGAGCTTGTCGGCAGCGTCTTGGCCACCCTCCAGTCCCCGAGAAACATAATCATGGGAAAACTGTATTCGTCGTCAGTCAAACTCGTCGATTGGGGGCGCGTGGAGGTCAAAGGCGGTGCTTGGATATACATAATAAATATCGGCATCAGCATCGATCAGAACTGAAACGAAGCGGCCGTCATCCTGGTTATAGTCAGTAAATTCGCTGAATGATTACTCGGAAAGATTCTACCATATCAGCTAGCCTTCTTTGAAGAGATTCGACCTCGCTCTGCCAGCGACGACGACCAGCTTTCTGATCAACCAAATCCGCCTCAAGATTTGCGACGGTTACCGACTTGACATACTGCAACTCGCTGACTAAAGCCTCTAGCCTTCCTAATAAATCCTGTTCTAACATTTAGTACAATCCCGTGCATGCTGTTCTTTCTAGAAGTCGCTGGTGTGCAGTGACTTGATCAATATAAAACTTGTAAAGCTACACGTCGTCCATGGAATGCTTTACCATTAAATCTAGGACTCATAATTTGCTTGTTATTATTATGTTTTAAAGATGCAAAAGAAATGGCTCTTCATACATTAGTTAGGGCGTTGCGACCGTTGTCCATGGCCTGGAATTCTTCAAACCGATGACGGTAATGAATTACCTCATCGAATCCGGAAGGACCGGAATCGAAACCTGTCAAAGCCATGACTTGCTTTGTTGTCTTGTAGTTTCTGGATTACGGATTAATACTTTTGAGGATGCAGTATTTCTTGTGTGGGCTAGGAACAAGCCATTGAGGTTGAGGCGCTGAAGGTTTATACTCACTCGTTTAGCATTAGCTGACTAAGCTTGAGACATAGATTTTTGGGGGATCATGTGACGTAATACCTGAACCTTCTAGAAGTCAATTCTGATTCACTTGTGAAGACCGCAGCAGCATATCATTGAGATGTATACACGGTGTGCGGATCTCAGCGAGCTTTAATTATTCACGGTTTTATTCAAAGATTGTGTATTGCATTCCATTATGATATATGAAGCCCGCAGCCTGAGCAAGATCCAACCACTTCTGCCAAGCCACCGCGCGTCCCAAGACTGCTTGGCTTTCTCTATACACTCACTGGTGGATGAATCTCATGATAATGAGATGAAGCTGATGAATGAGCTTGATAGGTATGCATTTGATACCTAGCCCAACATCGCTATCCTAGCTCTAACAAGTTCTCTTACTCCCCAAATATTGTTTACGTTTTCGCAGCTATCTACTCTGTAGTAACTACTCTGGCAAGTGTTCCGACAACGTGATAGAATGCAAAACCCATCTGAGCATCCGAAACCAGAAAGTATGAAGATTTTTTATATCTCGCAAGCATTGCTTTGAAGACCGGGCCAATATACTCATGGTCAATTTTAGCCATGAGTATAAATTCAGACAATGCTTTCTTTCCCCTTAATCTGTAGACTCTGTGGCTGCACCATTCAATATGTTGACCAACTTTGGCTATAACTTGTACAGTTGCTATGGCTAGTCTCGCTTAGCGGTTACCCCTTTTCCACTCCAAAGTTCACTGTGACTCCCGTCTTTTTTTTTTTAATTTCGAATACAGTGGATCAAAACCAGGGCAGACAAACTCTGAAGAGTAGGAATTCTAGCCATTGAGAATAGTGATCTATCGCCTCAAATCTTAATGAGCAGCAAAAGTAAATTTTTTATTTCCAAAGTACAGTAGATCCAGAAACACACGAATCACATTCTATGATCGAGATATGCAAGACAGTAATTCCAGATACAAACATTGAGAGATGAACAGCAAGGGAATTCTCAAATGCATGATCCATTGCACTATAAATAAAAATGCGAGAGTACTGTAGTACATTGTCACTATCAGTGTAATATGGACTTTAAAGCTACCATCTTTTTGCGAGGATATCTAGTTATTCATCACACATTTCATATGACAGTCCCAGCGGAGAACGGAACTATGCCGCTTTGGCGATCATCGCTTCCTACATTCGCTGGCCTGGCATTATTAATTTATCATTATCTGGCGTCGTACTGCGCTAAATCTCAAAATCGCTGCCCTATTGTCTTGGATACGTGGGGTGCCAGCAGCGGAACTTGTTCCTTGAGCGGGGCCTTTACGGAGGCAAGACGGCTTCTCGTACACAGGGAAAGGTGCGCAAGAAATACGGGTTCAACGGATTCGATCATGGCAAGCTTTCACAAAACCTCTCTCGCCTTTGGGTATCGGAACTGATTGGACTAAGAATGCAGCTGGAGGGATAAGAAAAGTTAGGTGGTAGGAGTGCATAGTTTCCTAGCGAGCATGAATATTCATCTAGTTTTACTAGCTCTGGGGAACCTCTCTTAGATTAAATAAATGCATAGCTGGGACTAGCTTAATCTAATCTCGAGCGCTACGTCTACATTTAACCACCGGTCAGATATGCAAATTTTGAATCGACGATGAAAAGCTGAGTAAGATTTGCTAGCGCCCTCGAGTCAGGTAGCTGATAAGCTTTAAACAAGCAACTATGTTAACATATTCTATTATACACAGCTGCTGTACTCCTACCAATGTAAGCATCAAAACTAACCAGAGAAACATCTTTTCAAAAACTAAAAACAGCAAAATCGATATGTTCCTTCGAGATAAACTCTCGTAGATTTATCCGCTTCCTTTACCGTTTTTAGCCTGTATTATAGGTCACTTTACTATCTACTTTCGAACTTCTTTTTGAGTATTCAGAAAGAGGAGATCTCAAGCAGACAAGCGCGGGAGCAAGGGATCTGAACTTACCGTGCGCTCGCCAATCAGCAATCGACGTAATGGAAGCTAGACTAAATCCTACAGATCAACTCCAGTTTATATTCACGTGACCATCTCATGAGAGAGCAGGAAGGGAGTCGCAGAGTCCGGCTGCGGCCTGTGTCTGAAAGTTGGCTGCGAGTGTACCGCACTCAAACCGAAAATAAAACACTTGCAGGGTGTGTACATCCACCTGCCAGAGCCTGAACACAGCAGCGCTGGATTTCAGGATATCTACCGGCTTCTCCTATCTTTTCCCATTTACGAGAAAGAAAGAAGTTTCAAGGGGATTTGCGGTCCGTGAAACTGGCGTAGCTAGTATGCTTGGGTCGATGAGATTAGTGGTGCCAATCGTAGTTTAATATAAGGATATATAAATATATTTATAATTAGGGTATCATTCTTGGCCGGATAAAACTTTGGGTAGCAATCAAAGGGGATGGGATAAAGGCAGATGGGAGTTGATGGATTTCGGCCGCCCATGGAATCAGGGGCTTAAGCGATTAGCATCAACAACGTACCCACAGCCCACCAGACGCGAGTTTTTTGAGACAAGTCTTAGTACTTGGCTTCAGATAGATAGATGCGGCCTTAAAAAATGGTGATAAATTATGGTCCTGAGCTCTCATATTCCAACTTGCAGGTACCTAGCACTTTCTCTGGTACAGAACTCGCCACCCCGCCCCTTCAGGTATTACGGGCTCTTCGGCTTCTTCAAAAAAACGTGAGATGTCCAGCCATCATACCCCACCACTTTCTCTTTCACCAGCTCGTATCTTCCAATACTCGGCAAGATTTTCGCCCACACAACCCAGTACAAGGCTCCCAGGGCAAAGATCCCAAGGCCTACGACGCAGTGCAACCAGTAGGGCAGAGTCTTGTAGACGTTCTGGCCCGCTGAGGGAGGGACGTACGGTGCGGCAATGAGGAACATGTTGGATAGCAGGAAGAATATGGCGACGGGCAAGGTGGCGCGGACGGGCGGCGCCCACTGTTGAGGATTGCGCGAGGCGGAAAACGGCTGGATATAGAGCACGATGAGGGCGATGGCGACGGCCGCGTTGATAATGGCCATGGGGTAAGATATTACGCTATGCAGGGTCAGCGGGGAATCTTGGATCGTGCGAGCGCTGAGAGAGCGAACAAGGAGGAGAGGGGAGGGGGGCGTACTTGAGGATGAAGCTATAAGCATCTCCTGGTGGCGGAGCGATCATCATGACCACGCACACCAACCAGTGCTCGAATAGCCCGGTAAAGGGCGTGTTAAAAGGCTTGCTGCTGGCGAAGAAGCTGGAAAGGGGGAGGAAGCCCTCGCGTCCGATTTCCTGCACGAGACGGCCTTGCGAGAAGATGATGCTCAGCACGTTACCAAAGGCAGAGAGCGCGACGAAGACAGAGAGAGCGCGCTCGGCTTGCTCGCCCATCACGTTGCGAAAGAAAGATGCGGCGAGGATACGGCCTGAGGAGACGATCTCATGCCTGGGAATGGCAGCGAAAAAGGCGATGTTGACGAGCATGTATAAGATGGAGACGAGGACCAGGCTGACTGGGAGAGCGATTTTGATTGTCTTGATAGGATTTTTGATCTCCGAGAGGGCGTAGTTGGCGTTGTTGTAGCCGAGTAAACACCAAATCACGTTGTAGAGCGCAGTGACGGTGCCGTACCTGGAATGGGTTAGATTGGATCTCTTCCTGATTGTGTTGGGGAGAGGCTTACGCTGAGGCAGTGGTGCCCTCAAAGACGTTCGTGAAGCTATCCGGCTTCTCATCCAGCTCTACATGCCCGCCCAAGACCACGAAGCCAGTGATCGCGATGGTGATCAAGATGACCAGCTTGATCACGCCGAGGAGATTTTGCAATCTCAAGCCCCATTTCAATGCACATCCGTGGATCAGGAAAGCGGCCGTGATACACGCCAATCCGATACCGCGCTGGTTCCACCGCGTGACCTCGACATCTGCAGCATGCAAGATGTATCCGCCGAAGACGATAGAGTTGGCACCCGCCCAGCCTACGAGTAGCACATAGCCGGCATACATGCACGTGACGAGGAACCGAGGCCGCGTAAACACGTACTCGAGGTAGTTCTTCTCCCCTCCGTTGCGGGGAAGGCCGGTGCCGAACTCCAGGAAGACAAAAGCACCACTGAAAGTAATGAGGATGCCGAGAATCCAGATGACCAAGGAGAGGCCAACGGAGCCAGAGAGTCTCAGGACGCTGGAGGGGGTGGCGAAGATGCCCGTGCCGACCATACGATTGAAGTTCAGGAAGATGGCTGACCAGAGACCGAGCTGGCGGCGGTCGGGGAAGTTGGTCTGTTCTACGTCTTCTGAGAAGGCGTTAGCTGTATTCTGGAGTCATGCGTAGCCTGGAAGGGGGTTATGGATGTACCAGGACCACGTCTTTCGTCGGAGTTACAATCAATATCTTTACCGTCTTTAGTCTGGCTTCCTGCCCGGGAGATGTAAGCAACTGTATTGGCGAGGACACCGCTCTTCTCTGCTGATTCCGCCATGACTTCGATGTACGGGTAGTGAAAGACGGTCGCGCACGGAGAACTGGCAAAACAAAACCCTGTGGGACTGGACGGTTACTTACCTATAAGTGCAGAGACTGGTATCAGAGTACTCCATGATGCTTTCGATCCTAAAAGCTATTCGAGTGAATCGTAACGTTTGCTTGCAAGTGACGTCGATTACGCTACTGTACTTAAATAAGATGCAACTCAGTTTGATCAAACCCGTGTATAGCGCGCACTCAATACTTATTTATTCCCTCTCTCCCAGCGACCAAGATACCAATCATCACGCCGCAAATTGACGATATCCAAGGCCTTCAAATCCGCTATCTACGCTTCGGGTTGTATTGCACTATTCTCGTTGTTGCATCGCTTGATCAGGCAAGCTTCCAGAAAGTCTTTTTGTGGGTCACCCGAAGGTATCGGTAAGATGTCCTGCTGAGAAGGAATGAGGAATCGAATGCCTGGAAAAATGCACACGCCCCGCTTCGAAGCGGGTTTATCATAGAAATCCTGCTCCCCCACCCGGGTCTCCCTGATAGACAATGTAGTCAGCAGTGGCAAAGGAGTATCTATCAACATTTAAATCAGGGGGGACGTACTGTGTATACTATGAGGTAGTAAAAACTTGGGGTCAGGGTTTTAGCGAGAAACATCTGTTGGCAGGGGGACCTGGTTACTTTGGGCGTCGCTGAAGCTTCGCACCGTCGAAGTACTTGGTTTTTTTCAGTGGAATGCAAATGTCGACATATCCATTTCTATGTACATGGGCTTTGCCCAACCAAGAACTCGCTAAGCCCGAGGAATCAAAGGCCTCCACTTGTAGCTCATTGTAGAAAGGGAGTAATCATGAGTTTTAATGGCGCTGCTCTTGGATGCAAGGGGCTGCCAAGAGCGTTACCATGGATCCGACAAGCGAGACTCCTATACAGTATTGACATCGTTAGCACGGATAGTTTTCTGAAGCTTTGTAATGGCTCTTGTCTAGAATAATCTCACCGTGTGAAAAGGCGAGACTGTTGACATGTAACTGCGTGACGATTTGACCAAGCTGCCCTCCCAGCGACCGGACATACTCAATATCCGACAGCGCTCTGCCGATAATCTGCGTAAAGATCAGCAGCAGATACTTGCTTAGTATCACGTATGTCAAAGTACCCTGTCTCTTCCATTGATATCCTTCAAAGAGATCTGCAACTGCTTCTGCAGGGTTCAACGCCCGCGCTGAGGGCGACGAATGTTCCGCTCAGAGCTATACCGTTGCCAAATCCTCCGGGGACGATTTATAGCGACTCGAAAAAGAAAGTATAGCCGCGCCACCTGGCGAGAAAAACCGTGTAGGAGAGAAAATAGTCAAGGCACCTGTAACTGCGAGGAGCTTGTAACGGCCAGTTCTGTAGATTATCAGTAGCCTATAGAGGAGAGCGGAAGAATAAACAATGAAGCCTTCTGTTTACATAGCCTGTCAGAGATCCATCAAAACAATACCCAAGTACCGATGGCACCAAGTGCGCACCCGCCTCAGTCAAACTGACACGAGCTGATATCTGGAGATATACCGGAACTAGCATCATCATCTAAAACGATTAGCTGATTCCCCAATTCATCCGCGTGTAAGTGATCTATAGCACTCTGCACTCCCGTCTGCGAGCACAAGTTGATATAGCTCGTAATTACATCCTTTTACAACAGAAAATCCAGTGGGAGAATCGGCTCTTTCAGAAACAGCGCTTCCACAATCAGAGAGAAACTCTAGCTGACAATCGAGCCCGACAGCGAGTCTAGCACTAGCGGATCAGTCGACGGCAGACTCTGGCCTTCCAGATCCAGGCCCCCAATAATCGACAGAGAGGAAGAGAGCGCCGAGAAAATTGATGCGTTTAAGCTTTGATAGCTGGGAGTGTCCGGGCCCGTTTTCTGGGAGAGAGATGCCGAGTTTCCAGACCACGAGGAAGAGAGCCATGATTGTTGGGGTACATTGGCATAGGAAGGACCTGTGAAATATCAGCATTTGGCCGTGGCTGTAAGACGGAGACGAGAATTCGCCGGCCATCTGTATCGGTCAAATACCCTCAAATGGGACCACCCAGACTCCTACCAGTTGTTGCAGCAATGTTTACATAGCTTCTCCAGGACATCACATCGCGGATTGGGACCATGCCTGAGGGACGTCAGCGCGGAGATGGGTCGAAGCGGAATTGCTTACCGGCAATCACGATCAAGACAAGGCAGTGAATACCTGATCCTCCTACACCGGCCAGTACTCTCCCCAAAATGACCAGTTGAAGTGTTTGACCCAAACCACAGTGAGATATCAGACAGGCTCTTGAGTAGTGGCCACGACCAGCTTCTGGGTAGCGTGAGAGGCGTAAAAGCTGAAGGAGAAAAAACATGACTATATCGCACACCCGACGGTGAAGAAAGCATGAGAAGCCAATATCGTACTTTTCCTTCCATAAATATCACTAAGCTTCCCATACTGTACTTCAGTCCGTACTCATTTTCTCTTCCACGCATTTCAACCGAGGAGACAGACCAGAGACTACGTGGCACACATCGCCATCGTATGTGCATTAACCAGCCATCCTACGCTCTCCAGATCGCTAAAATCGCTGCTATTTGTCCCTATTGTCGCCAGAACAAGCGAGCCATCTGTATTTGCGATGACTACACCTTGGGGAGAAAAGCAATCAGCACGGTTCCGAAGCATTTAAACCCAATCGCTAAGATCAGTCGTGCAAGTGACTTCGGATCAATATATAGAATATAGGAAAGAAGATTAAAGACAAACACAGAAATTACCGGAAGCAAAGCAACACCAGCTACAATCCTCGGCTACCCCAGAATAAAGCTCTTCGTCGGACAGACCCCGGTACGACCTGAGCCTTCTCACGCGAACTCCCGTCGCCTCCGCCTTCAACAGTGGTGCGGGTGTGACGGCGTTATCAAGGGGGAAGATGGTGTGAAATTTGAGGTGATGAGCGGAGCCTAGTAAAAATATATGTGTATATATGTGTATATATTTACCTTTTATATGAAAGTTTGATCAGGGACTTTAGAGACCGTTTCCAAAACACGGCTCGAGAGAAAGAAGACTCGTAAGTCTGAACACTGCAAGTCGGATTTGATCCAACTAGAGGCCGACTTCACCAGCCTCCATCTACACAGTAAGGCGAGAGAAAATTTCTGACGCCATACCGTACAATGTGGCCTGCAAACTCTGCTTGTCCGTATGGCTAATTAGGATCATGCTGTGATGTTGCATCTGCAATCTGAGCCAACAGCTACTTGGCACGAATGTCTAATGGCTAATGGCAAGTTCATGGCATTACATTGCATTGCAACGCACTTTATACCGAGTATTAAAGTAGTACTCGTACACTTGATTCCACGGCATTGAAGTGCATGTGGTAATCATAGCGCCTTACACCTACCAAGCAGGCAGAAAAATGACACAACTTATCAGAAGGCCTTGAACTCGAATCATATGAGAGATAATATACCACGTGTTGCACGGGCGAGGGATCTGACCTAACCGTACTGTGCAAAGTTTGGAGTTCAAACCCCGCTTGCTAGTTGACCTTCATGCATCTTCATATTCGACTCAAGCTAGGACACAAGATAGTCTAAGCCTGGCCAGATGGCCTTCCCCGGCCTTTTCTAGTCTGGGGTTCTGTAAACTACAGTTCCAACACTGTACCGAAACAGACACGGGGCAGAAATGAAACCAATTCAATGTTCATAGGCAGTTCAGTTAATAAAATAATTGACTTTCGGAAGAAGAAATGCCATAAAGAACTATGTCTATCAGGAAACAGCAGTGAATATGCTGTACTTGTAGTACGAATATACACCATATTGCTGGGTTGCTGACACTTCCGTATGCTTCAATTCGCAGTACTTCAGGAGAAGCCCCAAAGGAAATATAAACTTGTGTCAATAGCAGATGACCATGTGTACTGTTATGTGCATGTTGACGTCAGAGCCGCGTTCAAGGGGCGGGCGGCTCAAATGAAATAACTATGCTTCCATAAGCTTGGACGCTCGAGAATATGAGCGATAAGCCGGCCGAGATCCACGGTTGCATCGATGTGCAATACTTGTAAGAGTGTGAGTATATCCGGAATCGTCAAGCTAGACTAGGTGTTGCTGCACTGCGCCGGCCTTGAGATAAGAAGTCAACATGCTTGGCGGACAGTTTGGTGTCATAGCAGACCACCTCACAAACCAAGTATCCAGCTCAGATGACGGCAGCCAAGGAGGTTATTGCGGGATGGGAATCTGTGGATGATCGTGCCATTCAATGTTTTTGTCCAGTTGCATCCAGAATTGCCCCAGCCAGAAACACAAACGCCGTCATATGCCACGCCGTGCCATCCAACAAACTCCTACTCAATCCCATATGTAAACGCCATTCATGCACCGCCGGTAATTTATTTTGGCATCTATGCCTCTAATCTCTCAGCCACGCTCTCCGCTTCTCCTCTTTTTTCGCTTTGCGCTTCTCCTTGAACTGCTTCAGCTCCGTTTTGCTCAGCTTCTTACCGCTGCGCTCTGCCTTTAAACTCCGACCATCGTGGCTGTTTGCGGCGGCATCGACGTCGAAGAAGGCATTCATCTGCCGCTTGCTCTTGTTCTCGTCGTTGAAGTTCTCCGGCGTCAGATCGGCGACTTGGTACCTGCCCGTAAACCTGTTGAACGCCGCGGAAGCCGCATACTGTGCTGTGGGATCGGCAGCTGCTTGAGCAGCCACCGGCTCTGGAGCGGATGGTTGTGCGTACCATGCGGTCGGATCGTAGTCGCCATGCACAGCTGGATTATAACCTGTGGTCGGGAGGTCTGAAGCGGGTGAAGTCTTCGCGGGAAGAGGATCGTCGACGTCGGGAGGAGCAGGATGAGCAGTAGTAGCGGCAGCAGCGGGTTGTGAAACTTCGGGGACGCGGGGGTTGATCCATTGTGTTGCTCCTGTGAAGCGATTGTAGAAATAGAATGCTTGTGCGGTCTCTTCCCATACCGGCGCCCATCCATCATCTGCTTCATTCGCTCCTGGCAGCGTTTCTGTAGGAAGGGGAGGGACGTCTTCGGTGGGTAAAGGCGGTGCTTCTGCCATATCGTTCGATCGTGATGCGCGATTGCTAGTGCATTCTCCTTCCTCTTCAGAGGCATTGCCCACATTAACTTCGCGTTCTTCGTCGTCGTCGAGGGATGGCTTTGTGCAACTTGGCCTTTTCTCTGCCTGGATGTCCTCCACAAACTCCACATCTTTTCGCGGAGCAGCGCCTTCTAGGCCCTCATGTGAGGAGAGTCTCTTTTCTCCTGGGCTCTCCGTTGCTACTGTTGCCATATTGTGTTAACACCAATTCACCAATACTCCAGGGATCTAGACAAAAGAAATAACAAAGTACTGGCGGATGAGTCAGGATTTTTGGGTCGAAGGGGAGTTGGTTTGGCCAGTTGGCTATCCGCTCGCGAACGCCCTTACGCAATTCAGGTGGTGCTGAAGTATCTTAGAGCCCCGATTTCTAGCCTGTCACGTGTTTTGACGGTTTGTTCAGTAATCAGCAGGCAAGTGAAAACCCAAGGTGAGGTATATTAAAACTTCTATGGTACTATACACTATGGGCTAGCCGCTAGTGCAGCTTCTGCTCTTTCAAGAGCAGTCTTTGCCTTTTCAAGATCGGCATCTTCCAACGGAGACGGCGTCTTCTCTTTCAAAACATCACCAACGACACCCTCCACAGCTCTTACAGCAGTCCGTCCTTCCTCTCTCACTTCACCCTCCCAGTACTTCCTTGCCGTCTCCCATTTCCCCTGCATTCTCCTCAAGCTCCATACAAGACCCAGAGCTGCAACTCCCCCAGCTTCGTATAATGTTGTTGTGATTGAAGATAAATACATCAATCCTGCGAATGCTGATACTAGAGACGATGTGCTAAGGGTTTGAAAGACGAGCTTTTGGGCGAGTGCTTGCAGAGCTGGTACCGTCTCGTGTATAAGATAGACTCTGCTCGCTGGGATCTGAAGGGGCCATGGCCTGTTTTGGATCTTGGTTGGGAGGTCATCATCCAGCGGTTTCACCAGATCTCGGATCCTGGGAGGTGGAGGTTCAGAGCCTAGAGTTGGTGCCACTGGCCGTTCCTGGATCGTTTTGTATGCCCAGTTCTTGGGAGTCACTTCATCATGCTTGAAGACCCCAGCTTCGGCGACACGCCCAGCCACAAAGATGATTTCTTTCTCGGCATCTATTAGAAACCGCTGATTGAGGATGTCGGTAGCAATCATGGAGACATCGTCGGCACGCCAGAAAAGCTTCCACCAGCCAAGCTTCCTCCATCGCTGCCCGCTGAAGGCGTTGTCGAGGCCATCTCTTAACTCCGTATGTGCTCTTTCGGCCCACGATGAGAGTTCTTTTCGTAAAGCTGCCAGGATCGGGGAGGTTATGTTTTTGGAGAGCGCGATACTGATCTTGCGGCTTTGCTCAGCTTTGATTGACACCGATACACTTTTGATCAGGGATTCCACCAGCTTCCGCACGGGGGCTTTCGTTTCTCCCTCCACGGAAGCAGTTCCAGAATTAACCCATTCCAGAATCTCCGGAATACCACTTCCAAACCAGTTTTTCTCATATATTAGAGCGTTATCAACACTCTCTCGAAAAGACTGCAGGGCCGCAGATCCCATTGATATATCCACGAGCTGAAAAGGCAAAGAGGGCGGGTCTACGAGCTGTAGATCCACCGTAGTATTAATAACATCCCGATCAACATCTGTGGGAAAGTTCAAGATGGAAGCAGCGCCAAGAACTCCCTCAGATACGATCAAAGACTTATGAACGGGCGTCATGACGGGTGTATACCTTCCGGTACTCGAAACCGGGATTTCTATCGTAGGGACCAATACCGCGTCCACAAAGTCAGCCTCTCCGCTTCCCTTCGTAGGAGGGTCCGTCTCGAGCACTAATATCTCGAGCTGATGTCCGTTCAGCATTGGAGACGAGACGTGTATTTCTTCCACCAGGCTCTTCCCTTGGGAGCTTGCATTTTCTCCATCATATCCAACCTTCAAGAGAATCGGCCCGCCCCCGTGCCCGTCGTTTAACAGAGTCCGCTCCCATCCTTCCTCCGTTTTCAACGGATCTGCTAGAAGCAACCGCAAGAGCTGCTTGGATTTCTTCAAAGAGACGCCTCCATCTGCTACTGCGAGGACCGCGATTCTGATTGTTTCATGTCCTACGCCTTGTTCCAGGCCTCTCAGAGCGAGCTGAAGCCTTGATATGTTCACGTAGCTCGCGGCATGCTTCTGAAGGTCCAATAGTGCGTGTCGGAGCTCTGAGCGTGGCGATGTGGATGGCACAACGGAGGGGGTATTGATTGCTGATGCGCGGGAGATATTTGAGTGCCGGCGAGCTTGAGCGCGAGGAGGTTGGCGTTGTTGCTTTCGGAGCGCTTTGGCTTGGGTTCTCAGCGTCCTACGTAAAGAGCAAATTGGACAAGATTGCTGATTTATGGGGGCATTTGACAGCTGTTTTAGTCTCGACTGCACAGTCGGAATGCGTGGCATGCGCGGAGGCATGGTGTTGCGTTGAGGGCGAAAAACCTGTGATGTTGAGCTTCCTTGGAGTGCACTAGCCTACTACTTTTTTTCAAGGCAGCAATTATGCAAACATCTCTACCGACCTGGAATAAGATGGTAGAATATATCAACCACCATCTGTTATTATTCTTGAGTTCTGATATCAGATTAAAAGTAATTCACTGTTTATTCAGCCCCATCCCTCCAAAGGCCCTGTCCAGTTCATCGCCCTCTCCGTTCGGCGCAACGACTGGAACATGTGATGCCTCAGCACTTGATACATCAACATCCATCAAACTCTTTTGTGAGTGAGCCTCTTTTCCCGAGTTTTCCTCAGTCTGTCTCTGCGGCTCTAGAATCCGCGCTTCACTGTCCAGCCATCCTGGAGCTACACGCCTCTTCTCCGCCAACTCTCGGGCGGCAATATAGTCACTCCAAGCCTTCAACTCCGTGTCTGCATCGTCCTGGACTTTCTGTATGTAAGCCTTTAGGGCGTTACATGATGAGATGATCTCGTCTGGATGTGCTGCGTGGCCAGAGGATGATACGACGTATTGGTTCTTCTCGTCGCCTGAGGAAGCTCCGGTCGAGGCTTGTGGCAAAGAGGATGGCAGGGATTTGTAAGTGTAAGGTAGTGTTGTTGCCGTAGGTAGAGACACAAACGGAGAAACTGTCAAAGGGACCTGGGCCAGAAGAGGATGAGTACCTGGGAAGTTTAGATAGGAGGACTGTATGAGGGGTAAGCTGACTTGCGGTTGTCATGCATGATGGGCGGTTTTGCTGGAAGAGCTTGTCAATTCGATAGCAACAAAATTCTAAATACCAGAGATAAAGTAGACAGTCAGAGTAAGTGATTATAGACAGTTTTCAAGTCTTTTGCTCACGAGCTATCGCTTCTAGCTTTAATTACTGATTGCTGTCTTAGAGGTCTCGATCAGTTCATGTAGTCAGCGCCGCTTCAATTCACCCACAGGTCCAGCCCACGCGCTAATTGTTAGCGCCATTATCGCGCCTCTTGACTAGAGGTGAGCTTCATCTTGTCCAGCAACTTGAAGAACAACTACCTTCAAACATCTTCCCCGGCCTTGCGCTCCATCGCCCGACTCAAGCATTCAACGGCTTCATATTGCGATCTTCGAGCGCTGCATATAACCGCGAAATACGCACAGGATTTGCCTCTTGTGCTTGCGCTGACAAAGCTGGACGTCAACTGCGCTTGTGCCTGACGACCCTTGCCTTTCTCGGCCTTGAAGAAGTATATTGCCCTTGATATTTATCAATTAGATCGCCTGTATACCATCAGCTGGTTCTGAGGCTTGAGAAACGACCACCGATCTTCCGCACCTGCTCGAACCCTCGGAATTATGGACGGAGAGGAGCAGAGAGAACTACTCCCGCCTGGGCTTGACCCGGCTCATCTGGATAATGCGGTGAGGGCGATCCAGACAAAGAAGCCGATTCCTACCATCGACTTCACGCTTCATACAATGGAGGATGGCTCTCAAGTTAGCACAATGGAGAGAGTCTGCAAAGGTAGCCTACCCCTATTTTTACCCCGCAAAGACCCCTCCTTACGCCGCCACAATGTCTAAGATACTCCAACGCAGATGTCCAAGCCCCGGCGATGCACCCTCCAACCAACGAGCAATTCTTCTCCCCCCAAGACCCATCGAAACCCAACCTGGCATTTTTGAAGCAACATTTCTACCGCGAAGGACGTCTTACGGAGGAGCAGGCTCTATTTATTCTCGAGGAAGGTGGCAAGGTCTTGAAGCAGGAGCCCAATCTTCTAGAGATGGACGCGCCGATCACGGTCTGTGGCGATGTTCACGGTCAATATTATGATTTGATGAAGTTATTCGAAGTCGGTGGTGACCCAGCTGAGACCAGATACCTCTTCCTCGGAGATTACGTTGATCGCGGGTACTTTAGTATCGAATGTGTGCTTTACTTGTGGTCATTGAAGATCTGGTATCCAAACACCCTATGGCTTCTCCGCGGGAACCACGAGTGCAGACATCTGACTGATTACTTTACTTTCAAGCTCGAGTGCAAGCACAAGTATTCAGAGAAGATCTATGAGGCATGCATGGACTCTTTCTGCGCACTTCCCCTTGCTGCTGTGATGAACAAGCAGTTCTTGTGCATTCACGGTGGTTTGAGCCCTGAATTACATACCTTGGATGACCTCAAGTCGGTAGGCGCTCTCAAATTCCCCTGTGAAGCACTGCTAATGTCACTAGATTGACCGTTTTCGTGAACCCCCCACTCATGGTCTGATGTGTGATATTCTCTGGGCCGACCCACTTGAAGAATTTGGTCAAGAAAAGACATCCGAATACTTCGTACACAATCACGTTAGAGGTTGCTCTTACTTCTTTTCCTATCCCGCCGCATGCAATTTCCTCGAAAAGAACAATCTTCTGTCTATCATTCGAGCACATGAGGCCCAAGATGCCGGCTACAGAATGTATAGAAAGACTCGCACTACGGGATTCCCAAGTGTGATGACGATTTTCTCTGCCCCCAACTACCTCGATGTCTATAACAATAAAGCTGCTGTCCTGAAGTACGAGAATAACGTCATGAACATCCGACAGTTCAATTGCACTCCTCATCCATACTGGCTCCCAAACTTTATGGATGTATTCACGTGGTCTCTGCCATTCGTTGGAGAGAAGATTACAGACATGCTGATTGCCATCCTGAGCATCTGCCCGGAGGACGAACTAAAGGAGGATGCTACGCCATCTTCAATCTCGCCAGGTTCTGTATCACCGCCCGTCAACGACCAACTCGACCCGGATTCGATCGAGTACAAGAGACGGGCTATCAAGAACAAAATTCTCGCCATTGGTCGTCTTTCCAGAGTCTTCCAGGTCCTGCGAGAAGAGTCAGAAAGAGTGACTGAGCTGAAGACGGCATCAGGAGGCAGGCTTCCAGCCGGGACTTTGATGCTCGGTGCAGAGGGTATCAAGAACGCCATCAGCAGTTTTGAAGATGCACGCAAAGTAGACCTACAAAACGAGAGACTCCCACCAAGTCACGAAGAGGTCCAGAGGCAGACCGAAGAGGGTCGTGCCCAGGCGTTTGAGAGAGCTAAGGAGGCGGCTGATAACGACAAGGGGCTACAGGCACTATCCAGACGCCTTAGCACGTAAGTCAACTCTTTTATTGCATGATGATTGATGGCTGACAAGCAAGTGAACGGAAACGGAAATCGTGAGAGAGGGCGGATGGGCTGTGAGTGGTCAAGTGTGGGACCGGAGGTCAGATACTGATGATTGGGAGGATAATGGATGGCAACCGATTTGTTTAGGCTTCAATTTCGGCTAGCATTTTGGCTGCTCTTGAATGAATGCTTGCCAATCGAAGATTTACTCGACTTGATCCTTAGTGTGTGTTCGCTTATGTGTAACACGTGATGTTGCTCCTGAACGCCAAAGCCGGCAGTCAACAAACGTCTTTAGCCCAGAGAGAAATCCACTGCCCACGAGTAGCTGGGCCCAGTAAATTCCATTCTCGTTTATATCCCGTATTTGCATTTCTTCTACGCATTATTTTTTGGCTCTCCCCTTGCAAATTTCACAAGCTTGATTACACTAGTGCCGTCACAAAATCTCCATCTTTTCCTCGACAGTATTTCCTTTCCATCTTGGAACGAAAACGAATTAGAGATACCAGTAGATGGTTGTGAACAGGATTCCTAAGATGATCTTTTCATTAGCTTCTCGTTGTATGCGGCTAGTTTCCTTCCTTTTCTTTTTCTTTTTCTCCCCTCCATGCACCCCTAGTAAGACGAAACTGAAGACAACGAAAAAGATGAAAATAGTGAAAAGGACAAAAGAGCGAAGAAAGAACAGGAAAAAAGAAAAGACTTACATCCCCACGCGAGTAACCGCATAGGTCGCTTGCCAATACGCCACATCCGCGCCTCCATCTCCTTCTCGGAGCGGGAATGACAGCGCCGCGATCAGTGCCACATACAGCGCGATTCAGAAACAGACGGCGGGGATCCAGGCCTTGAAAGGTTACAGGAGGTCAGGGCGGACGTGGCAGAGATGGAGGAGGCCGAGTGAGGTGACGAGGGCGAAGAATTGGGCGGGGTAGCCTTCTACGTTGAGCTTCTGGGAGATAAATGGGGTTTTCTTGAGAGAAGCGGGAGAACATAGGGGTATCGAGGACTCATGATGAAGTTGTAGACTGAGCCGCTGGGTGGGAGGGCGATTACTAGTAGGAAGGGGACCGTGGAGTTTTTAGTTTTGGTGTAGGTGTAGGTGATGGTACTGGTATTGTTGTTGGTGTTTGGAATGGTGCGAGGTAGTGCAAGGAGAAAGAGAAAGGGAGAAAAGACTTGCTGTGGTAGATGGCTAACCCCACCGTACGGTTTCGTGGATGAGAAGAGCGCGGCGTAGGGGAAGAAACCTTGGCAGGCTACTTCTTGGTATACACGAGCCTGGAGTTGGAGATTGTTAGTTCTTTCTCTTTCGTTCGCTCATTCTGCTGTTACTAACCGTGAGAGTCGAGTTGAGGAGAGGGAAGGAAAAGAGGGGCAAAAGAGAGGAAAGGAGAGGGAAGGGAAGGGGGAAACAGACAAGCGTAAATGTCGCCACCATCAAGTTTCCCACCGCAGAAACCGTCAAAGCCAGCGGCAAGATGATCCTCCCAATCTGCGGGCCAAAAACGCGCTTGAAGAAGAGCGCGGCGATCATTACGCTAGCCTTTACCTTCTCCAGCGGGACGATGGAGAACAGGCAAATTTGATGAGCAGGTACAGACTCACGGTCGTGAGCTGCGCAGCGGGTAGCACGCGCTTCATGTACGCACAAGGTCAACAACCTCGTTCAGCAGGTTTTTCACGTTCGCCAGTCAGGCGTAAGGGTACTAGACCTTGAAAAAGGCCGTCGACAGCGTAACTCAGCTCCAATGCGAGTCTTGGAATAGCCCATCCCACAATATCGTCCTCGATGGGGGGGCAGAGGAAGAGGGGTCTTTGGTGTGGAATATGGCGACATAGATTCTGGTCATGGCTATTAAAATTACGAGGCCAATCTTAAGCCAGCAAAGCCCGTTTTGGATTCTCATGCCGGCACGAGGGAAGAGGTCGTGGATGGTGGTGGATGGTGGTGGTGGCTATTAAGAGACCGACGGCCAGGGTCTTATGCATGGTTGGTGTGAGAGGGGCATCGCATGCGAACAAGGCGTATTCGCCGAAGATGATGCAGTTGCTGGCTATGAAGCCCAGCATAACCTGGAAGTGCTTCATTTAGCTGGTTCTTTCGATTCAAATGACCATGAGCGTGGGAGGTGGAACGGGGACATTATCCCAAGTCATATTCATACACCTTGGAGCGACATGCGAAAATATTGAAAATTGGATTTAGACAAGGAATTGTACGTACGGGCTGCACAGCGACGAATATGCTGGCGAGGGAGCGCAGGTAGCGGTATGTCAGCTCGAGATAAACTTTCTTACCTCCTGAACGGGAAGTATACATCCGTATTCGAGTGGCCATGCCGCACCAGGTGATGATGGACCCGAAAATTTATAGCAGGAGGGCGAAGGCGACTGAGTCGGTGCTTTTGACGATGCTGCCAGGGGTTGCGAAGATGCCGGACTGTTTGTATTAGCAGAGGTGGCGAAGTCTTTGAGCTTTGTTTTGGAGTTGGAGTTGAAGGGGCCGTGAAAAAAGAAGAGGAAACGCACGCCGATGGTACGAGAGATGACGAGGATATACGCCGACACTGGACGTAAACTGCGGCCCTTCGCTGACGTCTCGAGCAAAATATCGCCCTCCACTGCTCGGCTCGACTTTTGCAGCTGCGAGTAAAGGGATGAAGAGGAGGTTCGTGAGAGGAGAGGCTCTTGCTCTTACTCTTGTTCTTGCGAAGTCCGAGACAATATTGGAGACATCGCTCCAACAGCTTGATCCATACCGCGGCTCTCACACGCCGGCGAGGCGGTCGGTAATGCAACGCGATGCAACCTTGGAGTTGCGGCTAAAGTGCAAGCGACCGGTCGCGATGGGGTGTTTTTGCCTTTATATTGTAGAGGGCTGAAAACATCAGAGTCATGTGATTGAACGTCACAAGACTAGCATGAGTCGATTAAGGCATAAAAACGTAGTCTATAGTGTAATTTAGAAACCCAACCAACCTACCTGCCACATAACTTGGGTCTTGTTCCTAACTCTCCTCTGAGGCTTGCCTAATTGTGGTGCTTCCACCTCTTGTTTTTGGTCTCTAGAAGGACCCTTCTTTTGTTGTTCTTCCCCCGTTGTGTCTTCAGTATTTTCCCTAGATTTGATTTATTAACACGGCAGTCTGGTCAGAGGTCGTCGAATTAATATCCAGTTCGAGCACCTATGCATCCAGATACAACACGCCGATTCATAAAGACACAATAGAGGTCAAGTACCGCATCCCAGACCCGCAATGCAGAATAACAGAGTGTGATAGAAACCCAGTACTGAAAGTAAATATTGCTCACTGCGTTTTACGTAAAAGCACAAGTAAAGTAGCGTAGGTATTGTAAGTACAAAGCTAACTGAATCCACACAACCACACATCACATTTCTCATTCAGCCCAGCTCCAACCCAGCTGGCACCCTCTGCACGCGAATTCGAAACCCCAACTCATCGTCTTTCATCGCTCACACGCATGATAATCATCTCCAAAACTCCCAATCAAGGGCCACTCGCTACGACGTTGGTGCGCAATAGCGGCCCCTGTTTGTAGCCGCTGACCCGCTTCGCCATCGAGCGCGGAATGGCGTGATCGGGAGTAGCAGGGTGGGCAGGATCTCAATATTTGAGGGAAGAAGAGGAGTTGGAGTGGAGAGGAAAGGATGGAATTTCGATATTGATGTGTAAATAGAAGAAGGGAAGGGGGAGAGGAGAGGAGAGGATACTAACATGTGGAGAGGAGGGAGTAGGAGGATGTAGTAGATCACGAAAGCACGTACTCATATCCGTATAGCCAATTCCAAGCGCATTTTAGGTAGAAAGGGCTCTTGTATTAGGTCCGTGGGTAGAGCTAATAAAGTCGGATTTTCCGAGTTTGCTTTGGCTGTCTTATTGTTGTCAAGACTGGCAGACTGGAGACGTAAGACCGCATGTTTTTCTTAGCAATATACAGATGCATAGAGGCTAGTAGGTGATCAACGTAAGTTAGAATAGGAAGGAGGAGAAATCACAAGATAAAACGTAAGGATATAAGAGAATATTTGAGAGAAAGGAGCTTACCAAAATGGACCTCTAATACGTCTCGAGAATTATATTAAAAAATGTAAGCGAAATATGGCCCAAGAGTTAGTAAAAGTAACCATTGTCCCTCTTCCATCCTACCTCGTTGTAATTATGATCTAGCAGGACTCTACGTCGTTTGCTTCGTCGCCATCGCCGTAGCCAAGTCATCTTTTTCAAGCCCAGCCAGCAAGTGCTAGCCACCGTCCCGACCCGCAGGTATAACCAACCAACAAAACTCACAAGCATCACATCCTTCCAGACATCCTTTTCATTCTATTAAATCCATCCTAGTATAATTCAACTCCGGGGGGGAGAGAAGGACCTCTGTCCCTCTCCTCCTGCCTCTGCCTCTGGCCTGAATGGAAGAGCCTGCAAGCGAGAGAGAAAGCTGCAAGTAAAAGGGCTGCAAATGCCTTGAAGATACGAGGAAGCAGAAAGAGTCAGACCCATCTTCCCGTATTAATTGATAGAGGATGGTATCTGAGCCCAGATCCGAATCCTGGACTGGCGCAGCTGGTGGGCGAGATGAGATGAAATGCTGACTGTAGGTATTGAGTATAATCGGGGAGACCACTTTGTTCTCCTACGACTGTTTATTCTCCCTTGATTTCTTGCTGGATGATCTATACGCCCCAGGTGGTTTGTCAAGCAGAAGGGTGAGGAGGGTGGTGGGAGGCGAGGTGAGCTTGGCCCCAAGACGGGAATACCGCATAGCGTTTAGTTTGGTATTATATCCCGTCTCGTCTCTGCTCGTCTCTTTTCTATCACACCTTTACAATCGAGAGAGAGAGCAGACGCAATTATACAAGTATATCCGACCATTGAATCAAATCCAGGACGAGTAAACCATACCCAAGCCGGTCAGTATATTAGAAAAACATTTCAAAAGGTACGTACTACTCCGCACCACTACCCGTAGAACGTGGCCAGCCTACTCAGATCGAGTAACCGTGGAGTCTCTGTATAGAACGGAGGACAGCGTAGTCCGGTACAGGAAAGAAGAGCGGGAGTGTGGTGGACTCGCTGCATGGCACATCATCCTGGGGAGTGATTACTAAGGGCTTTGCTACGACGGGGTCCAATGGGGCTATGATGGGGAGGTTGTGGGACTTGTAGTATTTCAAGGTATTTGAGTACACTAGGATACGAGAATTAAGAAGCAGAAATTTTGCTGAAAGTTAAGACTCTTATAAAAAGAAGATAAGTAGATGCAAGGCATAGAATCACAAAAGGATACTATTGTTGTTGAATCAGCACGTAGATAGGCTAGAAATTAGGTAGTTGAGTAATCAAGTATATGGTCAGTAAACCAACACTTACGTGTTTTGTGCTATATTTGACTGTTACCAGCGATTTCTCGCTTACGAACGGTCCTTCGTGTGACATTCGGGGTTTCCTCTCTTCTGCTCTACACAAAAGCCATAAGTCAACTTTCAGGAGCCGCAGCCCGAACCTCCAAATCTTCAAGACTTTAGTTGTAAGTTCAAGTTAAATCAACTCAAAACCACCGCGAAGGTTCTACCTACTCCAACACTCCCACACACCTTAGCTCAATAATTGGTCCGGCCGAAAAACTCCTCGCTTTTGGGTTCTTCGACCATAACATAAGGTGAATTGGAATTTTCTAAAAGTACCTATATCCTTACTTGTGGCTCTGAAGTTCTCGGCAAGGGCTACCCGGTATTTTGAAGGTAGGGCTTGCAGCTAGGTACTTGAATTATCACGGGGCAGCGACCGCACCTACAGCAGAATGACTACAGCAAGTAGCTACATGCTAAAAGCTAATCTGTTTTACTTTATTTTCTATAAAAGTAGCAGTTTAGAGGTCAGAGTTTAAGGATTTGCGTTGTTTAAGTCGAGGCTAGGATTTCAAGAGTGGGTTTACTTTTGATATATAAGCAAGTGCATTTATAATTAGAACCACGTGTTTTACGAAAGAGCAAGTCGTGACATTTAAGTGCATATCACATATCTGTATCTAGCTTACCGGAACTAAATCAAATTTCCGCGCCAAATACTGGACGGTCAGCGCCTTTGCTCCCATCTACCTACCTGGAGTATCCGCAAACGCACTCCGAATCCGAATTGTACATCTCTCGAGCTCTACCCATCGCAAAAATCCCCAAGTTAATCTGTTCTAGTCTAATTTATCAGCTCGAGCAGAAAAAGCGTCTTCCACTCATCTTCTTTCTACCCCTCCCTCCCCCTTCCGGGATCCCTAGGAGGGAAAAGCAAGAAAAAAGGCAAGAAAGCAAGACATGCCGTATAGATCCCCTATCATACCTATCTCTATTCCTGCACGTACGTATTCACGCTACCTGAAGTGTTTCCTCTCTCGTAAACGGCCCCACCCGCCACCACAAGGACAGACTCGCTTAGTAAAGGGGCAGAAGCGAATCCCAAGCGCGAGGGAGGGTGGGAAAAATCCTTCCCTTGGAGTGAATTGCACTATATTATATCGCATCGCGTCACTTTGTTAACAGGCCCTCTACTCGGGCAAGAACATTAATAGCGCAAGGAGTATCCGTGCCGGAATCGCACCGTACATTTGGTTGCGGATGTAAAAGACGAGACCAGACCCGGAAATAGACGCTGCACCTTGGTACTCCAGATCCTGAGTATCCGCAATCCCAATTTCAAGCTCAGTATCAAGCTCTGAGTCGCACGGCATACACCGTACGATCCTAGCTCTATCTCTCTCTTCACCCAGTCTCAGTCTACCCTCTCTGATCCACATCCTGTCTTCCTACCTGCACCCACCCCGGGCTCCGACTGTCGGGGAGATCCTTGGCGCTTTTTGTTATTTTATATCAAAATTTTGCCTACCTGGGTACAAAAGGGAGAGACGTGCCGCGATCTCGAGTTCAATCTCAGCCCCAAGGCGAGAAACTGAAACGAACGAGAGAAGGCAGGAAGCGAGAGACATGACGGTGACGACGGCTCTACCGTACCAGCTCCAGCACGGAATTCGCATGCCTAGGCTGTCTTCCGCGCAGGTGTGTGCTGGAAGTGGGCAATATTCGTGCCGAAATCGAACTCGAAATCAGGGCTTAGATATGCATCTGGAACCGGACCAGCAGCAAAAACGAGAACGAGAACCAGTACAGAGTCCTGCGGCTAGCCGGTATCATTTCTCGACTGCAGAACCGATTTTGGAGCAGTTCAACATCTGGGTGGGAAATGTGGATGCGGAGTCTGATCCAGCACGGGCTTTGGCACAGATACATACACAGATACAAACACAATCACCACCGCAAGCGCAATCTCAGGGCCTCGACGTACAGGAGCAATCCTGTCCGTTTTTCGAACGCAACACCGCGTTCGCCAGCCTCGATCTCGATCTCGACATGAGTATTGGCACGCCGAGCGCTGGCTGTCCCGACCCAATCCTTGCGCTCGCAAGTGTTAATACGAATACCGACATCAGCGCAAACACCAACGCCATGGATCTCGCCCATCACCGACACCGAGACTTTCAGTACCCAGCCGGTGAGTCCCTGCCGCGCGCCGTAGCCGAGTCTAGAGGACTGGGGAGAGAAGTCGATGAGGTGGCGGCAAAGAGAGGCGCGATGGATAGGGGCTGGAACGAGAATTCCTTCGCTGCGAGTAATGGAGATCTGGAGCTGGATGCGTGGAGGCGAGTCGTGGGCTTGGGCGCAAGGGGGCAGAGTGAGGGTACGTGTATCTTTGCTCTCGTTCCCGTCTTTGTTTTGAGTCCCTTTTTTGTTTACTTCATTACTGTATTGGTGTTAGAGTGTGCTTCACTCACTTGACTGTTTTCCGCTGTCATCTCGTGCTTCAAGCACTGGAGGATGGTCTATTGTTTCCAAGAGATCAGCCTGTACAGCATCTCGCCTGTCACGTGTAGACGCGAACCATGGCTCGAGGCTGGATGTTGTTCCTCGCTTCCTGGGGCTCGAAGGGTCGTGTCGTGCTGCGTCGCATCATACCAGAACGAGGATGGGAATGAGAATGAGAACAGGAATAACGATGAAGACGAGGATAGAGAGAAGCGGTTCTACATCAGCACACTTCTCTTCCCACCTCCGTTGCTCACCTCACTGCATCTACATTCGTCTCGCGATACCTCCACACAACCTCCCGTATGTAAACAGCAGCAAGCAGCAAGCACGACACGCACCTTGTCTTGCCCCAACCTCGCGGAGAACCCCGAAACCTTCAGAAAGGAGAAAACCAGCCCCCTACCAATCGGTCTCTCGCAGAATGGCGAATCTCTGCGCGAGATGGCGTGCATGCACGTGACCCAGTCTCACGAACAACCCGTCACCCTTGCTTTCCATGCCATAAGAAGGAGGGATACTGGCGATTCTCATTAAGCGATGAGGCGCGGTTTTTACGGAGTCGATTGGGCTGGGTCTCGGAAGAGCGACTTTTGATCTTGTTGATGTTGATTGTTTTGGAGTTTGTAACGCCAAGGGTTGAGAGATATAAAACAGAGACAGAGAGAGAGATATACTAACACACGAAGCAGCAGCAGCAGCGGCAAAATTTGCAGCAGCTTTGCTAGAGTTGGAAACCAGACTTGCCTCGACCCCGCTGGAGCATATCTACGTCTCGCCTGTACGTATCCCCTCCCCTCGAAGTCGCCAGTCCTCCAGATTATGAGAGACTTCTCTCTCACGGACCTCCAAACTCGCTCTCACTCTCACTCTCAATCTAAATCTCACTTTCAGCTCTCGACTATCAGTCCAATTCCAGATCCTGACCCCGCACGAAAGAGACATCTAACACCTCCCAGTGGAACGCAGCAGCCGGCCCTCATAAACAAAGAACCTCACACATCTCCCTCCAGCACCAACGCCAACGCCAGCGCCGGCATCCATTCAGCCAGAAACCCTCAGCAGCAATGGACTCCTCCAGCGCAGAGCAGCACGAGTACTACCCCCCGCCCCCACAGCAGGCCTACTACTCGACATCCACCACCCACCTGTCAGACCACCCTACGTTGCACACACCACAGCATTCACAACCACAACCGCAACACCTTGGTCCGCAACAAGACTTCGCCCCCGTCTACTCCCCGCAGTCCGAGTACGACGCCGAGGCCGACCTCAAACGGCTGCGCAACACGGCCGCCAGCGCGCGCTTCCGCGCCAAGAAGAAGCAGCGCGAGCAGACGCTCGAGATGCAGGCGCGCGAGAAGAAGACGGCGCTCGAGAAGCTGGAGGCTCGCATCCAGGAGCTGGAGAGGGAGAATCGGTTCCTGAAGGGCTTGATTATGGGGCCTAGAGAGGAGGAGCTGAAGGTTTGTTTTTTCTGGCCCTCCCTCCCCGTATCTTTCTCCGCTCGCTTCGTTTTCTTTTCCCGTCTCTCTCATCGCCCTTCATATCTGCCGGAGAAGGGAGGGAAAGAAGAACAAGATAAGAAGAAGAAATAAATAAAAGCACATACAAGCTGACGAATCCATCCCCAAACAGGAATTAAAAAAACAGCGCGATGAAGCCATTGCAGACGACAGGAAAGGAATCGAGCACAAGGATGGCGTGGGCACGGACTAGGTTTTATGAGCTCTGGGTTGCAAATGAGAGGAGAAGAGCAGCGCAGGGAGGGTCGCGGATATACAAGCAGATAAGAGTTTCTACTTGGACGAGCGGACGAGAAGAGAAAGAGAGAGCACTCGCTAGCGTTTGGAGAGGGCGCAGTGATTCAAGTTCGCAATGTCGCAACTTCGCAATTTCGATTTTTTCCCCCTTGCCTTCTCGTGGACAGCTGAGGATGGGAGGAGAGGAATCAGAAGTACGACAAGCAGAACGGAAAAACGAGCAACGGTAACGACAGTGTGAGCGCAACACGTATGACGCACAAGAGTAAAGAGATAGGTAGCGGTAGAGAAATAATGAGAAGCCTGCTCTTCCCCGGAAGATGATGGTATGGAAATGAGCCAGAACCGAACGAAGCATGCAAGCTCCAAGCCCCAGGTCCATATTTTGCCTTGTGAAACTCTTTTACTGTCCCATCTCATCCAGCCCAGCCCAGCTCGAGAATATAAGCATTCAAAATCGAACTCCCAATTCCGAACTCGGGCTCATTATGCACGCCTATGCAGCCCAAAAGCAAGAAAAGCAAACCCTGCTTGCCATGGCCAGAATCCCATCACAGAACAGGCCCCAAAGAGCCCCTATATCCCGAGAACAACACCTACATCTTCTCCATAAACCCCTCTAATATCCTCCCAAACATACTAGACATTCTCCAGCACCCCATACGTCGCAGAGCCAGGCTCGCCTTTCGTACTTGTTCGATGTACTGCTTCTTGCCCTCTGGCCTGCCCTCTGGCCTGCCACCGGACCTCCCTCCCTCCTTTCCCGCCTTCCGCGTCTGTTCTCCCCCGCCACGACTCAGCTTTGCAAAAGCCCAACACACCATCCCCCCCGTAAAGAGACATACCGCAACCTCGTAACTCGCGTCTGCTGCGACGCCAGAGTCGATGCATTGATAGCACAGCTGCAGCATGGCACCCACGTGACCCATCGTGCCTTCGGCAATCGTACTGTTAGCCCAGAACTTCAGGTTCTCCTCTGCAAAATAGCCGTCGTTCCTGTTCACACTGCGTCCGGCCAAGAGATGCATATCGCTCAGACTCACGTCAAGACTCACGTAGCCTAGGTGGTGGAGGAGCAAGGCTGCGGTACTGCTAGCGGGATTCTTGTAGCATTCGGCGAATGAATCTAGGCCGTCGATCAGCCACTTTCGACGTTCGCGCAGCCCATCGCCCATGTCGTGGGCGGAGTTACCGAATGTACCCATCAAGCCTGTCGGGTTGAGCATGCTGGTTGCTTGTCGCCATTCGAAGATGTGGGTGTGCAGGGCGTAGATGAGGACGATTTTCCCAAACTCCCCGGCGCGGACTATGGGCGGGGCGGGCCTGATCCATTTTCGCAAGAGGCAGCTGTTAAGGGCGTGTAGGTAATATCTAGATGCGTTAGCTTTTTATCAAAAGGATACCTAGCAGCGATGAAGGGGGCTTACGTGGGAGGGGGCATATCCGGAGGCCCAACGAGCATTTTCCACGTCGCCGAGTTGTGCGCTTCCCAGAGGTCTTCGGAACAAGGGAATACGCAGTTTGTGGTCTCGGCTTTGCTGACATATGGTTGGTTGTTGAACAGAGCTGGGTATTGGCAGTCGTAGATCTGTTTACATTCCAATTAGCTAGGCTGACTTTGAAGGGTGAAATTGACGACTCACGTAGATTGACAGACCCAGCCGCTTCCGCTTCTCTGTCTCGATCCAAGAAAACCACACTGCTTCTATCTGGGTCCTGCCTGGTCGTTGATAGGGCTCAATGTCGATGCTCGCTACGGGCCGGTTATCGAGAAGACGAGATCGACGCGCAGCTGTGACAAGGATACCGCGGCCGCCTTCAGCGAACTCATAAGCGTGCTTGCTGCCGCTCCATGTACCGGCAAGGCAGAGGAGGAAATAGGTGAGGATATTTTCGATACTCCGCAGCTACATCGATTAGCACGAGCGATCTTCGGAAGCAGATACATACCCATGTTTTTTCAATCTCTTGTTTGCGTATACAGGCGATCCGGAGATGTTCGTGAAATAAGCGAGAGAAACGACCTCGGTCGATTTTCGAATGGCTAGAGCCGAGGAACATCATTGCAACGAGCAGCAAAGGGGGAGAGCTGTATATATCGAAGGTCGGCAAATGTAAGACGGGGAACCGGGGTTGAATATAGCGAACATAGAGACGCAGGAAGTAATCCAGTGCCTCGGTCGGCGGGAACATAGTTTCTGGACGGGAGACCTCATTTTGGAGGTTACTCTCCTTGAGTATATCTAGTAGCGTATTCCGTAGCTGATCAGTAACATTCTGCATTGGACGTATTGTATTTGAAGCCAATCCACTGGCCCTAGCCTCAACTATAACAGACTGCCATGAGATCTGCCGTTCTTGGATAGGAAAGGTTCTAGGACAATGGTCGGGCTCGGCAGCCTTCTCGACCTGATCAGGCCATTCACTTGAATCTTCGTCCTCTCCCTCCGCATCTTCGGCCTCGGTAGCCGGTGGCTGAGGCTCAAACTGCTGCTCCGGCTGGTACCGATACTGATCTGCATAATCATCAAACACATTCAACATATCCTGATCAAGTAGATAAGTCGGCGAGCTCTCTGACGGCAGGTAATCCAGCGTCCACGACATGTCGGCGTCGTAAGACCCCATGTACATGCTCGTGTTCTCTCCAAATTGCATGAAGCCATCCCACGACGACGGATTCACATTCTCAGCGGGCGTGAACGAGAAGTTTGCATGCGGTGCGAGGGCAGCTTGCATAAGACTAGTCAGCCCCTGGGCCTTTGCTTGCTCCAGCACTGGTATCGAGGCTGGTCCCGGTTGCAAAGGATGTTTACAACCCTCGCGGTGCGGGAGGATACCGGTTCCTTGCTGATGGACGCCGATGCCCTGTGACGGCGACGGCGTCTGCTGGTCCATGGCCGCCGGGGATAAACTCGCAAAAGAGGCTGACCACGAGCTATCTTGGAACGCTGGACTGCTGTCGAGTCGCTGGTCGGGCGACGACGAGGCGAACTCGGGTTTCGGCACGTGGGAGGAGTCTGGCTGGGGGCCGTGAATCCTTCGATGGCGGTTGAGGAGGTCACTACGCGTAAAGCGCTTCTTGCAGACAACGCAGGGGAATTTGCCAATGTCCTCGTCTGCGTGTTATTGTTAGCAGTGTTGCGTGGCATGACTTTCTGTTTCATCCAATCTGTCACACTCTCGCGTGCTTTCTCTCCAGAATTCATTCGGATGCTTCTCACTTCCCGCACCCCCTTTTTCATGAAATATGCTTTTGTCTTTCATAAGACCCCTACTCACCCTCAGTTCCCCTTCTTCCCTTCCGACTCTCTCAAGATTATCTGCCCGCCTGCGCAGAACAGAACCGAAAGGAGGAGCCCATCTCAGTACAATCTGCAAGAACCGAAAAGAAAAACCTAAACTTACGATTCGCTTGATGCCTCGTCAGATTCTCAATGCGAGTGAAAGTCTTCGGGCACTTCGGGCACTGAAACCTGCTTCCGCTTCCATTTCCATTTCCATTTCCATTTCCATTTTTATTCCGATTTCCAATCCCGCCCACCGGCTTGGGCTTGGGTTCTGGGGGCGGTTTCGAGTTGACCGTCGACTCGACCTCTTCCATGCTGTGGTTTGTCGCCTTGCATATATATGTAGGTATATGTTTATGTATATTAGTACAGATTGATCTGATCTGATTTGACAAGACGAGCGCTGAGCTGGTGGACGAGCGACGACCAGGTGGACGCGGCCGGTAACGAGGATGGATGGCTGGGTGGGGATGCCGCGGGGTATTACTGAAGGCTTGGTTGTATGTCACGTGAAAAATTATGCATAAGTCGATTTGGCTTGGTCCCGATGTTCTAGATTCCAAAGAACGGGTCTGGAGTGAGAGAAACGCTCATTTACAAGTAGACCTGAAGACGAGAGATGCCCGAAGTTTTGATTGAGTACCTATCCGCCCCAGCTGTTTCTTGGCATTTAAATCAGTATCGATATACCTACTTTCATAGTAGGATCAACAATAGGTACTTGAGATCCGGAGGTAGTAGACAGCAAACCAAATCAGTCCACGGTAGACCGTCGCATCGCTCTCATGTGATGACCGGAATCTACTAGATACCAACAGCTACATTCGGCTACTTCTAGGCGCTCTGTTATCAACAGCCCGCTTGGACTTTCATGGTAGCGTGTCACGGAATTCATTGCTTCCCAGATATGACCAAGGTTCAAACGGCATGGTGCTAATAGACAGCTCCGCCAACTTCTCCCTTCTCGTGCACCCATCTGCCCCAGCCTTTCCAGCCGCCCACACACAAACTCTCCTCAAGCGATAATCTACTCAAATTCAACATCCACGCTCTCGAAATGATCGAAGAAGCCCTTGAAAAGCTTCACTCCAAGCCCAGGATCCTGTGCGCCCACCGTTGCACGAATGCTATGCATGCTCAACTGCGCAATACCCGCATCGATCGCTCTCACCCCCATCGTAGACGACAACATAGGTCCCACCGTCCCCCCGCTTCTCGAATCATTCCGGATCTGGAAGATTTGGAGCTTGTTGTCGCTCTTCTCAGCCACGCGAGTGAGAAGAGCAGTCGACACCGAATCAGTCGTCATGTGTCCATTGGAATCAGCGGCAATCGCCAGGCCGACATTCAGTCTAGGAGCATGGCCTTCGAGGTATGAGCCGAGGAAATTTGGATTCACGGCGTGTGTTACGTCTGCAGAGATTAAGAACGAGTTAGCGTAGGTTTGCGAGAGGATGTTGGCGCTTGATCCGTTCTCGGAGAAGGCCTCGGCGATGCGTTCGACCACGCCCGGGAGAAAATTGCTCTTGGCTCCTTGACGGAGCTGCGAGCCAATTTCCTCGTCGTCGAAAACGCCGACCAGTTTGACAAGACCGTCAGCGTCGGATATAGGTGCTGATGCCGACGCAAGGAGACCTTCAATTGCCGCCCACGAACAAATCTTGTCATCGATACGGCCACCAAAAATGAATTCTTTCTCTAGACCACCGGTTTGGGCGGCTTGAGTATCAAAGAGCTCGAGCTCCCAGTTGACAATTGAAGAGTAATCTTGAATGCTGAGCTCCCCAGCAATAGCCCTGACAAGCTTTGGTGGTTGAGTGGCTGTGAAGGCACCCTCGCCGCCCAGTGTCTGGTTCTTGAAATCTTCGCTAGAAGCATCATCTGAGTTGTCGAGACCAATAATGGGAACGGCCTGGGTTTCGGCATTATTTTGCCCCAGCATGCCGACACCGAAGTGGGGTGCAAGCGTAGGGATTCGCGCAACTAGACAGTCAGCAACGAAGTAATGGCAGTGAAATTTACTTACTGGGCCAGCCCAACTTCACCAACCTTGTGACAACCTTCCTGGTGCCAGGGTCCTTGACCAAGACCCTTCCTCCAATACCAAGGTCTCTGTCCCACCAAGTAGTGTTTAAACCTCCAGCATATGGAGCGACACCCAGTTGGAGATAGCCGGCCGATGTCTTCTTGTTGCTCACGGGCTTCAATCGAGCAGTCAATGCGTCAACGTGTCCAGCAACCATGGCCACTCCGCCCCCTGACTTGTAGCCACCGCCGACAGAGAATGCAATGAGGGAGCTGCCATTTCTCGAAACAAAATATTTTCCGCCTTGCTTCAGCTCCCCCGTCCAATTCCTGCGTTCCGATAGCTGGCGGTATTAGCGTGTCTACAGAAAGAGGACATTCAAACAAACCTTTTTAAACCCAGCCTTCTCCAATTTCTTCTCAAAGTAGTCGACGGCATGGAAAACAGTAGGGTTCTCGGTCAGGAAATCACAAAATGGTTGGGCGTATGCCTCGGGGCTCTTGAGTGTGCTTTCCTCCCGTTGTAGCCCGTTAGATAACAGGCATTTTCTCGACAATTGTCGGCTCTCATTGAAATTCTCGAATAGGCTCTTGAACTCAGGGTCTAGTCTCATCGTATCCTCGAAGGTTGGCTGGGCATCCGATGCAAGACGGAGATCTTCCCGGTTATCATTCGACATTTGGCGAAGCCTCTTGAGCTTCTCATCAGCTGTACGCTGGGCTCTGTGGATTACATCCCGCATTCCCTCGGTGCGACTCGATAACGAGTCGCGGACGGTGGAGTCAAAAGTTTTTCTACTGGAAGGAGCCGAAAACGGTTCTTTGATAGTCAGGGGGCCTGTCAGTCGTGAAGTCAGAAGAGGAGCTGGTTCAAGCACCGCGCTCTCTTCATACAACTTTGGGTCTGCTCGTCGGTGATCTGGCAGCAAGTAGTCCTCTCCCTGTGCTTGAAGCTTCGGCACACCAGCATTACTCGGTCCATCGGTCCTAATGTACTGCGTCGACTGCGTCGTCTTCTTCCCCTGAGCATCTACTTTTTCCTGTTGATAAGGAATCCCCGCCCGTTGGGTCTCTTCTAATTGGGGCTGTAGCTTTCGCGCACCAGGTGTCCCACCCGCCATTGTACGATGAATTCTCTGGATCCGTTCCACTTCTTCCGCCTCCATCTTCGCCCGCGAAGGTGCCAGGAGTGCGTCGAGCTCTGCGATAGACAGCTTTGCCCGCTCGTTATCGGGGCGGAGGGAGAGGGTGGAAACGCTGCCGCGCAGGGGTTTGGCGCCGTTGCGAACCATTTTGATTACTCTGGGGAAAAAACCGAAGGCTGGATTCTTGCTAGGCAGTTATGTTAAGGTTTGGTGATTGAAGGTGGAAGACGCAGAAGTGTGAGATGGAGAAGTTCAAGATGCTATAGAGAAAGTACAAGCCAGGTCGGGTGAAGTTACGTAGGGCGGTGCTGGGAAGCCTTGGCATCTCTTAACGACCATATTCTCCATAACTCTGGACATAGAATCCTAATGTCTTTCTACCACACACAAGGTCCCTGTATCCAACCACTATATCTTGATGCTTGTTATCGACACCACATATCATTTCAACTAGTTCTTTTCTACACCACCTGGGATTTTGACTTCTGCTCTGCTACATACGTCGCTCATCCGAGTCATACCCACCTTCACCCAAATGCATACCTTCAGCAATCATCGTTTAGTCCTCTCCCGCATGCTCATATTCTGCCTTTGCATATCCATATATCCGTGCCGCTCAGACTGACTTTCATCGACCAACGGTTATTGCCACTCCCAAGAAAATAAATATCCTATCTCACAAAACTTGACACCTAACGTCACTGTGCTCCCTTACATAATGCTGATCATCCATGTTCTCTAGCTTCTCTCTATCACCCTTTTTTTCTTTGATTTCTGGCTCCGAGTCAGGTCGAGTCCCTCTGTTTTAGTATGGCTTCGATTTCAAGTCCTGCGATACCAGCGAGTAATCCTTTTGCGGAGCCTGGGAGATGTGTTTGCTTTTGCTTCTTGTATTGAATCTACATATCCTACGGCTCTTAATCTAGCATTCTTGAGACTTGTAGCATCTAGCTTGTCCTACGGTTCTAGAACTACTATTTATTAATCCCCGCCATCATCCTGCGTTTCTCGAATTCAAATGATTTTTCAAAACAGTCCGACACGCGCAAATCATCTTTCACATCTCCCCCTCGTATCATCTGTGCTGGATCAAATGCCCGGACTTCCTCAAAGGTAACCCATCGCAACTGTCAGAGCAAGAGGAATGTATGGATCGAAAACTACACGATATAAGGCTTTAAACTTGGCAGGCATGAAAATGGCTAGCCCTTTCTATCTAAGCAGCTGTATCTACGGCATACGTCAAGGATTCAAGGTCCACTACAGCATATTCCCCCGCAAACAAGGAAGTAAATAAATTGGCCGTTGCTGCCACATCATCCTTGACTTAGGTCATGTATATATATGTATATATATGCATATATGTTTATATGTATATATGTATATATGTATATATGTATATGTATTTTCTATTTCGTGTATATAATACTGAATTGTCAGCCAGATTTCGGATTAATCACAAGCTGAGCTCAGAGATTTCATATTTGGAACACGAAATCAACCACGATGTTTACTTTACGTGAATGCTTCTATGCGTTGAGAGAGAAGAGCGGGGACAGAGTTTTATCAATCCGACAACATGCTAATGATATTTAAGAAATCTACTTTTTTCTGATTTCAGAAGCCTTTTCTTTTACTCTTCAAAATCTTCTTGACAAGTGGACATTTCAAGAGACGCCTGTGTTGTAACCAGTGCTAACAAAAAGGCTGCAGATGCTCCTGCTTATATTACTGAAGTCAAAATGACAATGAGACTCAAGTCCTGTAATATCGAGGATGATATCCTGGAAAGAGTACGACATACAACAAGCCGTCGCTTCAAAAGTACCTATTATTAACTACAAGATCTTTACATCTTGAAGCTAGGAGAATTTGGCAGATAAAAAATCAACTAATGATAAATTGTAGCAGAACCTTCGACGCTTAGAAAAGCGAAGAATTTTCTACCAGTGCATGTTTCAGATATTACGACATGCAGCAGATTATGGCCTAAAAGGCTTAACTTTTTTTTCGTGAATCGCCCAACTTGCCGTTGAAATCACCACGCCTTGGTCAATATGCTTATCTGCAAGGATTCCAGTGAATCTGGACGTGAGATGCCCTAATCCATTACAGACAATTACCAGAATCCTATAGGCAAATCCTAACGACTGCTAAGGTGACCGATTTTCAAGGGAATATCTTCGAGAAACTGCGACTTGCAACAGAAATTCGCTCATGTCAGATGATGAACTTCTACACAATTGCAAAACCAGACAGTTTCAGGCTACAGGGTCCAGAAGGAGGTCCTCATAATCTGACATTGACAGATTCGTTTATTAATACAAAGAAAAGTCGTAGTAAGTCCCTTTCAGATTATACACTTTTATTGGCCATATCTTTCCCCGCTCCAAACTGATGGAGTTTCAACAACGGCATCTTTGGGAAATGCAGACGTGCAACAAATCTTGCCCTGCCTTAATCTGGCTAGCCCTTCGGGAGCGGGAGCTAAATAGGTGGGGCGAGATCTTAGAATCCAGGACCACTTGCTCCAGTCTTTATCTTGAAATAGCGATACTCATGAGCAAGGCGTCAAATTATTCCAGAGATGCCGCCTCGTCTACCAACATCGTCCGACTTTCCCCCTTCCATAACTCTCTCCCTCATCCCCCCTCCCTCGGTGAAGCCTCCTCTTAATACGCTCATCCTCCTTCACGGCCTGGGTGACACCCAAGCCTCCTTCGCGCGCTTGGCCCAGCAACTCAACCTCCCAGAAACAGTTTGTATTTCATTACGCGGGCCCAACCCCATCCCCCCGCTTTTCACAGGCTCTGAGACGCCAGCGTTCCATTGGGGCGACGATGTGCTCGTCGACGAGAGCCGAGGGGAGATTGATCCCGACGCTGGCTTCGGCACTATTACGCGGGTACTCGAGGACGTGGTCGGGGTTTTGAAAGAGTGTGGATTCGACGAGAGGGGTGTCATGTTTCTAGGATTTGGACAAGGCGGTATGGCGGCGCTGCATTTCTGTTCGTCAAAGATCGTGGAGTTCGGAGGCGTGATTTCCATCGGGGGGAAAATGCCGTCTTCGTTCTCATCAAAGGGGCCCAAGGTCAAAACTCCGATTCTTTTGCTAGGAGGTGGTAGGAGTACCCAGGTCACGCGGAGCGCCGTGGACGCGGTGAAAGCAAAGTTTGCGGAGGTCGAGTACGTAAAGTGGGAGAAGGCAGAGGATACGATGCCTAGGAACAGAGAAGAAATGTTGCCGCTTATGAGGTTTTTTGCTAGGAGGTTAAGGAGCAGGGCCGGGGTACCGGAGGGGGCAGTAGAGATTTAAGAACGGATGTTTTGTGATTTAGTTGAAGTAATTGGGATTGGGCGGCGGCATCAGCCTGAAACTTAGAGTTAAATCTGGAGCTGGGTTAAGATGCGCTGTGCAGAAAATGTAGCCGAATATTGTAGCCAAGCGGTTCTCAAGCCTCATGACGCGGTATTTTCTATTTTCAAATCCTCCGACGCATTCTTCAGATCGGCAGTAATGACCTGGCCATTCATCAATTCGCTCTCCCCATGTACTGTCACCTCGGCGGCAGCTTTATCCTTCGTAGCCTGCCTCTCGGCCCTCTTCTTCTGCCTCCTACTCATTCCAATGACCTCTCCATCAATCTCAACTTTCTGATCTTCCTCCCTAAAATGTACCGGCCACGTCTCTTTCGCCAGTCTTTCGTTCTCTTCATCCCATTCCCTTGGCAAAACCGCAAACACGAGATAACTCGTATGCGCCTTAACCTCCGGCTCGGTCCTATGAACGAGTCTACCTTCCTTGTACACTTTTTTCTCCACTAGACTCTCCAGCAGCTTCGCACGAGTATTAGGGTTTTCTTTGTTTTTCTTGGTCGACTCTACCTTTTCGCCATTTTCATGGAACAGTTTGAAAGTGCCTTCCACTTCTTTCAAGCGATTAATGGCTTCATCAACGGATGCGGCTGTGGCTTGGATACCGCGCTGGGTGCCATTGTCAATTCCAATACGCTCTCGGCGGATTTCGAACCGTTTTTGCGAGAGTTCAACCATTTCGATGTCGACCCAGCCCAGTTTCCGCATGACTGAGACTGTGCGCTGTACTTGCTCTATGCATGGTGAGAAAGTGCAGATGTGTACCGGCGCTGATGGATTGAGTGGTGACACGAAGGGTGTCAGGTTCGTATGTGCATTCATCGGAATATCTTCTTTCGTCGGCCTTGACCTTGCGAGGTGTGGAAGAGCAAGCCATGGTGCTGGTAGATCCAAGAAAATACACTCGGCATTGGGACTCTTCCCATCGACCAAGAATCCCTCGTGGCAGACATCCCGGTGTGTAATCTCAACAATCTCCTCCAGCCCATGATCTTGAATCTCATGGAGCAACTTTTCGTGTCTCTGTGCATGAAACTCAAAGCTCCAGACTTTGCCTAATCTCCGCTCCTTCGTCGGTGAACCATTGACATGCTCAGTTCCTGGATACCCACTAAATACTGCTCTCGAAGATGCATGCGTAAAAGATCCACTACCGGCTCCCGCCTCGATTATATTCTTCCCTGGCCTCGCTCGTATACGGTGCAGGATATAGCTATAGTCTGGTGTATAGACAACTTGCGTTCTGTGAGGCAGCGAACTTGTCCAGTTCTCCGGCGTTGGAGGCAACAAATGTATGAAACCACTCGAAGCAGCGATAGACTCTGTATCCTCTCTCGCCGCAGCCGGTGTACTGGTATCTTCCACAACATCCTCCAAATTGGGAGCTTTATTCGGCTCCTCTGGTGTAGATTCTTCTCGTTTACGCTTCTTGTTCTCTGCCTTTGGCCGACGTCCTCGAGATCCAGTATCCACCTTGGAAGCTCGAACTTGACTTCCCCATGCCAGTCCAATTAACGTTTTGTGCGGGAAAGAGCCGAATCGAGTGTTGACGACCTTGCCTTCCGAATACCCCTCATTGTCCTCGTCGTGCTCTTTAAGGATAGTCGGTATCTGTAAGTCCCTCTTCAAATGGACAATTGCCAAGCTATTGTCCTTTGATACGGCACCCGGGTATAAAAACGGTGACGTCTTGAAAGGCATCTCGACCGTTATCATGAATCGAGGTCGCGATTGCGGGCTAAATAAATAATTTTGACGAGGCTGAGATCTGAGCACGGACAAGAAATACTGGCGAATTGTGGCCTTCAGTCCTCCGCACTGCGGTTGGACCCAACTTCAGCCCGGTCAAAACAGCTCCCGCTAGACACTATATAAAGAACACGACATGTGCCAGGTCTGAATGCTATTTTTCACTCACTTTATACGCATATCTGCACCGAAGCCTGTGCATGTCTCTGCCTCTCGGACATTCATAAATAACGCATTCAGAATGGAGCAATTGAAAATCCACAATTCCCTCAAGCCTGGCGTGCCAGTGCCATTTGTGCCCAAGGAGGAGGGCAAAGTATCTTGGTATGCCTGCGGGCCGACTGTCTACGATCATTCGCATCTAGGACATGCTAGGAACTATGTCTCGACTGATATCATACGGAGGATCATGCGGGACTATTTCGATTACGATGTCAAGTTTGTGATGAACATTACGGATGTGGACGACAAGGTGGGCATGTCTCTAATGTTGATATTTTACGGCTGACGATATGCTGGCAGATTATTCTGAAGGCCCGGAGACAAAGGCTGCTTGAGCTGGAGCAGGAGAAGACCTTTACTGAGTCCGAACTTGCGAAGTTGGCTGCTACTGCCTTTCAATCGTACGCACAAGTAAATCTACCTGAGCTTTTCAAGGAAGGTGGAGAGCTGAGTCCAAGCAACTATGTGCAACGACGAGAAGCTGCGTATGGGAAAGTTCTGGCCGGAGGGACCTTGACTGGTGAAGGAAAGGCGGGGGATGCAGAGGCCAAGATGAAGATGCACCTTGCGAATTTAACAACCGCCGCAAAAGGGATGCAAGAGAACAAGGTCTTTGGGGGAGCAGACGAAATTCTTTTGCCATATCTGGACTCGTTATACAAAGAAACTATCGACGGTACAGACCACACTATTTTTACGGACGTCACAAAGTACTGGGAGGCTGACTTCATGGAGGATATGGATGCTCTGAATGTGATGCGGCCGGATGTGGTTACTAGAGTGACCACATATGTCCCTCAGATTGTGGACTTTGTGAAGAAAATTGTCGACAAGGGATTTGCTTACGAATCAGAAGGGTCCGTCTATTTTGATATCACAGCATTCGAGAAAGCCGGTAATCCATACGCCCGGTTGCGACCCGACAGCAAGAATGATAAGGCTCTTCAAGAGGAAGGAGAGGGCTCCTTGTCCAAGAATGTAGGTGGGAAACGTGGCGCGGGAGACTTCGCCCTTTGGAAAAAGTCGAAAGCTGGCGAACCTGTTTGGCCCAGCCCGTGGGGAGAAGGCAGGCCTGGTTGGCATATCGAGTGCTCGGTTATGGCGTCAGATGTGCTTGGATCAGAGATGGACGTCCACTCTGGTGGTATTGACCTCGCATTCCCTCATCACGACAACGAATTGGCTCAGAGCGAAGCTTATTTCTGCGAACATGGCCATGGGCCTCATAACTGGGTCAAGTATTTCATGCACATGGGCCATTTATCAATCTCCGGATCCAAGATGTCCAAGTCACTAAAGAACTTCCAGACGATTAAAGATGCATTGAGCACAGACTACACACCTAGAGGGATGAGAGTCGTGTTTTTGATGGGTAGGTGGAATGATGGCGTTGAGATCTCGCCGGATATGAGAACAATGGCCCAGGTGTGGGAATCTACTGTCAACGTAAGTTCGGAGGTAACTTTTTCTGCTAAAATGCTGACACGAGAGAGAACTTTTTCATCGCCGTCAAAGCGCTGATGTTAGAAAATGGAAACTCTGCTGAATCCTTGGAGTCACTCTCTTTGAAAGATGCTGGCGAAGAGCTAGCGGCAGGCCTTGAGAAGGCTCAATCAGAAATGAAGGCTGCGCTTTCGGATTCATTCGACACTCCTAGAGCGATGCGTATTATTGCTGAATTGATCAAAGAAGCGAGTATTCATATCAATACTCAAAAGGCGAGTGCAGATATTAAAGGTCTTGAAAATGCAGCTCGCTGGGTAACGAAGATTGTGGGAATATTTGGCCTCGACTCAGAAGCAACTTCGCCTTACGTCGGTCTCGGGTGGGTGAAGAAAACGTCGGATGAGCTGACGCCGAAGGAGCTCGCTGCGCCATTTGCGAAGATTTACCAATCTGTCAAGGGCGAGGTAGAGCGCCTGTCGCTGCATTCTGAAGTCTTGGATCAGCTGTTGGCCGGCGATGTTGATGCAGAGTTCGCGACTCTCGAGTCCTCGGGCACCAAGGATCCGGAATACCTGATTTACCCATACGTTAGAGCTATATCTAAAATACGCGACGAGTTGCGAAAGATTGCTCCGACCTCCGCTTCCAAGAACGATATTCTCAAACTGTCGGATCAGATCCGTGATGATGATCTGACTAACGTTGGTGTTTATCTAGATGACCGAGGAGAAGGACAGAGTTCTCTGCCGAAGTTCATCCCCACGGATGAGCTCCTCGCCCAAAAAGAAGACAAAGCAGCCAAGGAAAGAGAAAAGCTTGCTCAAAAAACACAAGCCCGGTTAGAGCGGGAAAAAGCCGAGCTCGAGAAAGCCGAAAGGGCCAAACTCAGCCCATTCGACATGTTCCGCGACGAGCGGTTCAGCGCTTGGGACGCAGACGGTCTACCAACCAAGACGAAAGAAGGAGACGATGTCCCCAAGAGCGCCCTGAAGAAGCTGAAAAAGGAGTGGGATAGACAGAAGAAGATGCATGAGGAGTGGAAAGCAAAGAATGCATGATTGGGTTTGCTAGAGGCCTCGCTGGTCTGGCGTTTGATACCACGTTGATTGGGATGGTAAAGAGGGGGTCTTTTTGCGCCGAGCATTGCATACTGTGCAGGACGTGCTAATGCTATTGAGCATTCGGTGTTTTGCTTTGTTTTTCTTTTCTTTACAGACTTTTTGCTCTGCGTACCTTGCCCTCTCTTTGTCGTGGACTCCGGTCTCCGACGTCTTGACTCGTGCTGTGCGAATTCACTGCTGAACCGGTCTCCACCGACCACCGGTGGCATCACCGTATTTGGCGTCTGGGCTCAATCTGTCAGCACCGAAAGGGAGAAAGCCTCGAAGATCGGGGGGTCACGGGCGTCAGATGAAGTCATCTTACTGTTCTTCTGAAGCTTGCTGACACATGGAGGCCTCAGGCTTCCCATACGCAGAACATGCCGGCTGAGTCTTGTGCCTGGGACGTCGCTGACTGAGACTGCGACTATATCCCGTGCTGCATCTCCAATCGAAGGCTGGCACCCAAGTCTACAGTCAAGGCTCTTTATCGATACTTGAAGAGCTTGTTCGTGCGTCAAACAGCCTCTCCTATTTTATTTCTCGATCTCACTCAACTTTCCATCATGTTGCAAAGCCCCTTTCTTGCCCTGGTATCTCTGCTGGCATTCGTGTTCGGAGCCTCAGTCCCCTCTACCAAGGTTCCCATTACCAGTTCCGGTATCCCTCGCTATTACCTAGTGACAGTCCCTCCGAATTTCGATCCCAGAACCCCGACGCCAGTCATCTTCTCCTTCCACGGGAATAACCACGACGCCGAAGATCAGTATGAGCTCAGCCTTCTCTCCGACCCGTATTTCAATGACTACGCCATAGCAGTGTATCCCAACGGTCTCGAGGTAGTGCCTGCTCCCCCTCATCGGTACCCATGCTGGCTAACAACCCCCCCGGAATCATGGCAAGGCCACCCAGACTCCACAGCCAACGATCTACAGTTCACGCTCGACGTGATCTCGCACCTGAAATCTACCTACTCGATCGACGAGAACCGGCTCTACGCCTCGGGCAAATCGGTCGGCGGAGGCTTCGTCGGCGTCCTGGCCTGCGATAAAACCCTCTCCAACAAATTTGCCGCCTTCGCACCCGTAGCCGGCGCGTTCTACATCAAGAACGACACCAAATGCGCTCCAGCCACCATCCAAGTCCCGTGCAACCCCGGCCGAGCCAAGGTCCCCATCATCGAGTTTCATGGCGGGCGAGATGGGACGATCAAGTACCAAGGCGCGCCCCGCAATGGGCAGTGCGTGCCTAGTATCTTGAGCTGGGTTGAGCAGTGGGCGGCGCGAGATGGGCTTGAGGAGCCGCAACGCGTGGAGAGTGCCGTGAGTCGCGACACGAAGCTGTACCAGTACCAGACGGCCGATGGCGGGGATTTGGGATTGGCGAGCCACGTCTTCAACGCGGTGATAGACCATAGCTGGCCAAGTACTGTAAGCTCGGCTCTCTCTGCTGGCGGTGGGAATGATGGCTGACACTGTCTAGTTGAGTAATGCGGATAATGTGCAGCATGGGGACGGTCCAGCTTCGTTCAATGCTTCGACTATGATCGTGGACTTCTTCAAAAGGTACGCCCGGGACCTTTGACTCGGGCAAGAGTAAAACAGCCTGGGGTGCTTTGTAGATTCTCCTCCCCAACACTAGAGTCCTGACCTGCCGATGCGGTAGCATTAGATAGAACATGGCCGGTTCACTCTTTCAGCATCAGGTGCTTGGTTCGCGTAGATGTCGTCTGAACACGAAATGGGAGATTTCGCTCAGCTCTAGGGCGAAGGCCATGACGCGGCGGCTCTTCCAGACACGCTGATCTCGGAGGAAGTCCAGAGATCACAGCGCGAGCTCGTCTCTGGGAGGCGAGACTTCCCTGGCCAATCGAGCCGAGGCCAGGCTTCGGGGAAAAGACATCTCGCACCTGCTCGCATCTCTGCGACTCGTAGGACCTGGACCTCTCGCGTTGATCGGTGGAGGCCCTGCCCGGGCGAGCGAAGACTCCCACGTCGCCGCACCGCCGCCCGCACGCGCTGCCCCTTCTCCTTCTCCGGCGGCGGCCCAGCTCGCAGGTCACGTGCCGGCAGGATGCACCGGAAAGGCGGTGGGAGGAGGGCGGCGTGCGGGTGGGTCCCGCGCATCACGTGGGTGCGGCCAGCCGCCGGCTCCTGCGAAGAGGGAGCGGCACGATGGAGGGATTCCGCTCCGGACACGGCGGAAATCTGTGCGAGCACATCGTACTAAGAATAGCCGAGCACGGGCGGCCCAGCGCCGACGGGCTCCGGCACCCGCGCGCTATTCCCGCGAGCCGTGGCCGAGCGTCCTCCTCGGGTCGTCTCCCGCCGCGCCGTGCTTGGTCGGTTGGCCGATGCGGCACCCGGGCCGACGGGGGGGGGGGGGAAGGCAGTCGAGTCGCGGTGTCGCGGTGTCGCGGTGGCGCGAGCCTGCGCAGAGGAGGCTATCTCGGGCAGGGCAGGGCTCGCGCGCCACCGCGAGGTGTGTTCTCGTCAGTGGGGGTCTCGGGCCAGAACGAGGAGCCCGGCCGGTCTGGCTGCGCATTCTGCGGCCTCGTCGGCCTCGTCGGCCTCGCGTCGTGCGAGCTGCGAGGGACGGGAGGCACCATCCCTGGTCTGGGCATGATCGCGCTCGGAAGGTGGGGCGTGTTCGTCTGTCATCCTGATCACGTTTCCCTCTCCGGAGCGGCGATAGTTTGCGCCGGAGTCGGGTGCGTCGCGCAGCCTCGACGGGCCGGGCAGCCGTCCCAGCGGGACCGAGGGCGCTGGCGGAGTGGTTCCGAGGCGCGCAGGGGTGGCACTTGGATCAGCGGCAAGGTTCAATATACGCGAGGTTAAATATACAGGCGATTAAATATAGCTTCCTCCGCACATCCCCGAAAGATCCAAGACTTGGCGCCCGTGCGCGCTAGATCCCTGGCAATGCTGCCTGTACTATCTACTCTCGTATTTTATATGGCCTCCTCCAGCTGCGATCGCCGTCTAGGTTAGGTAGTCGATGCGGGCTAGATAGTCCTCCATGCCGGCGATGAAGTCTGCGGGCACGGGACAGACCGCACGCGAGGGATCGACGGCGCCCTGTCACGTGTCGACGACAGGGGCGTGGGAAGGACGTCCGCATCCTGCCACGCCCCCGACCCCGAGCACGTGCGGCGAGGGAAGGGGGTTCGCGCGAGACTCCCGGCTCAGGGCTCGGTCGGCATCCCACGCCTGCCCAGCTGTGGCGACGGCATGTCTCGGGCCGCTCACGTGCGAGGCAGGTGCCGAGACAGTGGCCCCCCCCCCTTGGCCCTCCGTCACCGGTAGGTTACCATGCTCTACGAGGCTCCACCGCCCGTCGCATCGTGCCGTAGCGAGCGGAAGTCTGATCGGAAAAAAGCTCGGGCCCCAGGAAACCGGTTGTGGAAGGACGGACGATCCCGGGTCCGGCAGGGGCCAGCCGAGCGGGACCGAGTCGTCCTTGACGGGGCTGCACCCACCTTCCTCTTCCCGCGCCTCGGAGCGTGGCGATCACATGTCAGCGGGACATCAGCCGCGATATCGAGCAGCCCGGCCGCTCTCCCACCCGGCTGCTGAGGCCTGTCGGCGCCGCTTGCCGCGGGTCGGCTGTCGGCTGTCCCCGGGTCGCCCGACACCAGGCCCAGCCCTGGCCGGGAGGGCTCGAGCAAGCCGGCACGATGCGACGCAGGTCACCCGGCCGATCGCATCCCCCCGACGTCGCTTTGGTGCCTCCGGCGAACGGATCCTCCCCAATCAGAGGGTCGAGGTTGGGCACGGCAAAGCGGGACGACATGTCATCAGCCCCGGGCAAGATTTCTGGCGTGTCGCACGTGCGCCGTGTCGTGATCTCCTCGTCCGACGGCGCGTCGCGTCGCAAAGGTGGGGAGCGCGTGCGGGACCTGGTGAGCCAGCGGCAGCGGCAGAGGTGGGAAAGTGCCGCCGCCGACTCCCCGCGCACGGCTGCGCTGGCGGCCCAATCCGCGGCGCTCGGGGGGGAGGGGGGGGAGGAGGGTCTAAATTGGTGGTGGCCCCGTCCTATTCTTAAGCCGATTCTAGGAGGGAAGGAGCAGGGAAGAGGGCGGCACTGGAAATAGGTGCGCGGATGCTGCTGGATCGATCAGGACGGCACGTGAGCCAGCGCCTCCGGTGCCTCCCGCGCCCGCTGCGTTGCCGTGCCCGTGCCGCGCCGTGCTATCCCGCGACACCACTCCCACGCACCGGCGTGCGATGGCGTGCGATGGCACGCGATGCATCGCCATGCATCGCAATCAATGGCCTAGGGAGGAGATCGGCTCGCGCCCCGCGCCGTGGGCTCTCCCGGGCGGCAGAATCCAGCGACACACCTGGGGAGGGTTCCGAGCGAGGCGGCTGGTCGCCCGTCCGGACACAGCTTGTCTGGAGCATGCCCGCGCCGCCGGGCTCCCCCCCCATCGGTTCTATTTGGAGGTGCTGACGACGCGCGAGCCTCAGGATTGCGCCCCGACGGCTCCCCGAGACCGTGTCCGCACTCGCGAACCGGCCGATCCTGGGCCCACCCGATCGCTTGGCTCCCGGTTGGCGAGAAAGCTTGTCCGGGGAACTTCTATTTCCTGCCCACGGCTAAGGAGGGACGGAAGGCGGGGTGGGGAGGGTGCCGACCAGAGCCAGCCAGCGTCGCTCCGGGCGTGCATCGTCCGCCGTCAAGCTTTTCCTTGGCTCCTCGCGCCAGGCAGGAGTGCGCGAGGAATTCTCCCAAGCGCTGCTTAATTTAAACGCCTGCTGCCCACGAGAGGATGGAGGATCTCCTCGGGCCCAGGATCCCGCGCGGGTGCTCCCTGGCTGGCGTGCCCGCATCATGCCACCCCCTCCCCGAGCATCGCCGGGTCTCTGCAGAGACCTCCTACTTATCTCCGGCCGATGTCTCCCTCCTCGCGGAAGTCAAAGTGAGCTGCGCTGTCCCCCGCAGCCAACAGCGTCGCCATGAAGTTTGCCAAAGAGCTGGAGCAGGACCTGGTGCCAGGTGAGTCCGCCCGACCCGCCCGACCCGGCCCGCTCCCGCCCTGCCGGCCCGAGATCGAGGACTGACCAGCGGGCAGAATGGCGCATGAAATACCTCGACTACACCTTGGGGAAGAAGCAGGTCCGGGCGCTGTCTCGCGCGCAGTCGCGCATGAACAGCTCGTCCCGGACGCCCGCCCCGGCAACCCCAGCCCCGCGGAAACACAGCTTGTACGGCGCGACCTCCCCGATTACGTCGCGAGATGACCTCCTCTATGCAAACCGACGACTCGATGATTCCACTGATGAGCCTCCCGCAGTCCGCCGATCCTCGCCGCTCGCTGCGGCCGCGAGAGCCGACCCCCCCCCTCCCACCACGACCGCGGCCCGCGCGGCCGAGACGGGCGAGAGCGCCGTCGGGCCCCCGCCGCCGGCCCGGCCCACCGCCACCTTTGAACTCCCCGGCCCGGCTCCGGCACGGCCTCCTCTCGGCGACGGCACCCGGAGCCCGAGAAAGATCCCCGACCGACCAGCGCCGGGCCGAGTAGCGCCGGTCAGTATCCCTGATAATGCTCACCAGTTTAGGCACCAGTTTAGGCGGACCATGACCTCCCCCATCCGGACGACATTTGAGAGTCACCGAGAGCAGGTTCCTCCACACGTGAGTGCCCGGCCATTCGTGCGACGCATGTTCTCCATGCGGAGAACGCCGACGGAGCTGAGCACGACGCATCGCGCCGACGCCGACGCGGTTGCCACCGACCAGGTGAAGACGCGCCAGCGGCTCTTCCTCGCCTTCCTGGACCGGGAGCTCGACAAGGTGGAGGCCTTCTACCGGTCGAAAGAAGACGAAACCGGCCAGCGGCTGCGCGTCCTGCGGGAACAACTGCACGAGATGCGGAACCGACGGGTCGACGAGGTGGCGCGCGCGCAACGGGCCAAGAAGCTCCGCCGGCCGGAGGGCGGCGGGGTGCCCGACTCCCCCGGGCGGAAGCCGTCAGGTGATCCCGTCAAGGAGGAGGACGACGACGACGACGACTACTGCCCGACCTCTGCCGACCGCTTGACCGCATGGCTGGATCCTCTGGGGAGGGCGTACGGCAATGCCAAGGCTAAGATCACCGGTCCCGGCGGCGGCACCAACACGGAGGCGATGCAGAAGATGGCCGCCGCCGCTCCCGATAGCCGGGACTGGGTCCGACGACCTCGCTACGGCAACGAGGTCCCCTACCGCACGGCCAAGCGGAAGCTGAAGCTGGCCCTCCAGGAGCACTATCGTGGCATGGAGCTGCTCAAGTCCTACGCCCTGCTCAACCGCACCGCCTTCCGCAAGTTGAACAAGAAGTACGACAAGGCCGTCGGCGCGCACCCGCCCCTCCGCTTCATGTCGGAGAAGGTCAACCGGGCCTGGTTCGTCCAGAGCGACGTGCTGGAGGCGCACATCAACGCCGTGGAGGAGCTGTATGCCCAGTACTTCGAGCGGGGCAACCGCAAGATCGCCTCGGGCAAGCTGCGCGGCATCACCAAGAGGAAGGCCGACCAGTCGGGCAGCGCCTTTCGCAACGGCATCCTGATCGGCACGGGCACCGTCTTCTCGGTCCAGGGCATCATCAACGGCATCCGGCTGCTCAAAGGCCCGGATCCCGTCATCCGCATCCAGACGTCGTATCTGCTGCAGATCTACGGCGGATACTTCCTCGCCCTGTACCTGTTCTCCTGGTTCTGCCTGAGCTGCAAGATCTGGACGCAGAACAAGATCAACTACCAGTTCGTGTTCGAGTTCGACCCGCGCCACAACCTGGACTGGCGGCAGCTGTCCCAGTTCCCCTCGTTCCTGATCCTCCTGCTGGGCATCTTCGTCTGGCTCAACTTCTCCAACTACAGTTCTCCGGCCATGTTCCTCTACTACCCCGTGATCCTCATCGCCCTCACCGTGGTCATCATCCTCTTCCCCGGGCCGTACATGTTCCACCGGAGCCGGCGGTGGTTCGCCTACTCGCACGTGAGTTGCCCCCCGCCCTCCCCCCCCCCGGCGCCGTGAACGGGCAGGCCGAGCTAACACGGTCAGTGGCGTCTGCTCTTGGCCGGCTTCTACCCGGTGCAGTTCCGCGATTTCTTTCTCGGCGACATGTACTGCTCCCTGACCTACCTCACGGGCGTGAGTCTCCCCACCCCGTTCCCCGTCCCGGCCCGTGCCGGCCGGCCGGCCCCGCTAACGCGCCGCAGAATATCGCCTTGTTCTTCTGCCTGTATGGCAGTGCCTGGAACACGCCGGGCCGGTGCAACTCGTCCCACTCCCGCCTGCTCGGCTTCTTCACGGCGCTCCCGGGCATCTGGCGGGTGCTGCAATGCCTGCGGCGCTACTTCGACACCCGGAACGCCTTCCCGCACATGGTCAACGGGGCCAAGTACACCATGACGATCGCCTACTGCGTCACCCTGAGCGTGTACCGCATCGACCACACCCGGAAGACGCTCATCATCTTCATCACGTTCGCGACCGTCAGCTCCATCTTCTCCGGTAGGTCGATCTGCGGCCGAGGCGCTTCCCCCTCCGAGGCTAACGAACACCAGCGATATGGGATCTCCTGATGGATTGGTCGCTCCTCCAGCCCAACGCCTCGAAGCGGTGGCTCCGCGACGTGCGGGGCTTCCCGAGCCCCACCTTCTACTACGTCGCGATGGTCCTCGATCCGATCTTCCGCTTCAACTGGATCCTCTACGTCTTCTACACCCACAACCTGCAGAGCAGCACGCTCGTCTCCTTCCTGGTCGCCCTGTCGGAGGTCACCCGGCGGGGCATCTGGATCCTGATCCGCGTCGAGAACGAGCACTGCTCCAACGTGGCCCACTTCAAAGCCTCGCGCGACGTGCCGCTGCCCTACGCCGTGCCCTCGGACGCCGAGGACGAGATGGGCCGAGCGGACGGCCCGCCCGGCCCCGAGGCCCGCCCCACCCTCGGCCCGGCGCCGGGACCCGGCCAGCCGCCGCAGCGCAGCTACACGAGCGCGACGCTCGAGTCGCAGCAGTCCGTGGGCTCGTCCTTCCGCTACCGCTCGGGGCTCCCGCGCGGCTTCACGGCCATGGTCGCGAACGCGCACACGCAGGATTTCGAGAAGAAGTGGAAGCCCAGAGCGGAGGACGGCGAGGGGGCGGCGGGCCGGTGCCGGGCCGGCGACGAGGAGGACGGGCGGCCGAGCGAGGACAAGAGCAGCCACGACGGGGACGAGGATGACGCGGCCGATCTGAAGGAGGCGGAGGCCGCCTTGCGGCACAGCCCGTGGCCGGCGACGTTTAAGTGATCGGTGATGAAGCCCGCCCGGCGCACCAGTGCCGGGCCGAGACCGAGACTAGAGCGGGTCCGTGCCGGTGACGGGGAGGGGGGAGGGGGAAGAGGCTGACCCGCCCAAGCGGCCCCGACGGCCCCGTGCCGGCTCGAAACCCGGGGCGTCGACCGTGCTGTCTCGGGGGATCCGATGCCCGCGGAGACGAATCTAGCCGAACCCTTTTCTCCTGGCGCCCGAGCGCGGGGCCAGCACCCGAGAGCATCAGCCAGCACGGCAGAATCGTTGGGCGGAATGCTTGGAAGCGATCCTCTACTCTCAACTCGCAGCCTCGGTCTGGAGGAGGATAAATCCTCTACTTGATTGACCAACCTCTTTCTATTAGTAGCTCCTTTATTAAGGAGGAAAATAAATCCTTTTCTTATTAGCCACATCTACTTGTGAGCAGCTCTAGTCTTGGGGAGAATAAATCCTCTGCTTATTAGATAGATCTACTTATAAGCAGCTCTAGTCTTAGGGAGAATAAATCCTTTGCTTATTAGATAGATCTACTTATAAGCAGCTCTAGTCTTAGGGAGAATAAATCCTCTGCTTATTAGATAGATCTACTTATGAGTAGCTCTACTCTTAAGGAACATAAATCCTTTGCTTATTAGGCAAACTCTCTCTTATAGTAGCTTCTATATGAAGGAGGAAAATAATCTTATTCTTATTAGCCACATCTACTTGTGAGCAGCTCTAGTCTTGGGGAGAATAAATCCTCTGCTTATTAGATAGATCTACTTATGAGCAGCTCTACTCTCAAGGAACATAAATCCTCTGCTTATTAGGCAAACTCTCTCTTATAGTAGCTCCTATTTTAAGAGGAAAATAAATCCTATTCTTACCATACAAACCCTCTCTACTAGCAGCTCTACTCTCAAGGAAAACAAACACGGTTCTGATCATGCATCGGAAACAAAAACGGACAGCCCCCCCTCTCAACCGCGATCAGAAGAAATTGAACCCCCCCCGGGCACCCTCTACCTGTCTCGCCCCCTTCTCCCCGTGGTGGCGACGTGCGGCCGTGGCCATGTCGTCGCGAGCGCCATGGCGGAGGGAGCGTGGCGGCGCGGCGGCGTGGCGATCCGGACGGCCGGTGTTTCCGCGGAAGTGGGCGGGTTTGCGATCTACCGCGGTGCGGCGCCAAGGGCTCGTCTGATCCGGCCGGAAGCCCCAGCCCCAGCCTCAGGCCCAGCCTCGGCCACGCTGTCTCGTGACTCCGCGCTAGCTGCTCGCCCTTGACCCGGTGTGTCGGTCATGCAGACACGGTAGAGTCACGGTAGGCTAGACATGGCAGACCCGACGACATGGAAGCTCAGAAACGCTGCTAGCGTACGGCTAGCCAAGCACGGTTTGAGCAGAACCTCCCATCTCCGACGTTATTCTTAGAACGCAGAACTGACGCCCGGCCCAACGCGCCCTGATCGCGTCGGGTCACTCAGACCGACCGGTTCCAACGCTAGTGGGAAAAAGGGGGTGGGTTCAGTCCGGAGATTCAACCCGGCGTTGGGGACGCGGTGGCAACCCAGATTTGCAGAATCACTGCGCCGGACGAGCTGGCCACGCACTGGTGCCGCGAAACCGTGCCGGGGGCAGTATGCCAGGCTTCCGGTCTCGACATCTCGAATATCGGGCGTTCGAGTCTCGGAGCCACCGATCAGTAGTCCCAGCTCTCTCTCTCTCTCTCTCTCTCTGTCTCTCTCTCTCTCTCTCTCTCTCTCGCGGGCTACGCGAGACAAAAGAACCCTACCCTACCTAGTTAAAGCCCTGCGCTGAGCCGTACGTCGCGTGAAGCTGTGTTCCAGGAAGGGCTGGCTGATCTGCCGCATGAACAGACCTGGGACTCCTGGTCCGGCTAAACTTGACTTCGCTTAACCCCTGGTCCCCCAGCCAACCGATGGCGCCCACGTGCTCGCGATCCCGTGCTCCAGAAACAGTGCTGAGTTGCCAAACGGCGTCCCAACATCAGCGAACTGGGGAAACAAAGCCCGGCCTCGATCTTGCTTCGCCGTCGCGCACCTGACCGCGAGGGCCGGCCCTCGCGGCATGGCCTCCCACCGGCGCGAAGACCGCTCGCTGTACAAATCGCAAGTAGTTGGCCATCGGCAGCCCTGCCGAGCCCTCGAAGCCAGTAGCAATCAAGGAGATCATGCGGCTCCGGTAGAGCTGGCGCGAGCCCATGCGCTCTGGCTGGCTCGCCGGGCCTGAGGTCCTGCTCGTTTGGGACCGCAATACCGAGCCGTCGGGGAGATGAGCAGGACGTGCTACCGAGAGGCAGAATGGCTCGCATCCGGGATTGCTCTGCATGTTCGATTCGTGCCAGGGGTCTACCGGTCGTGGAACCGCCGTCCGATGGGTATCGTCTGCTATAAAGATGCCTCGTGCTTCTCCTCATCGCTGTCCATCTCACGCTCCTCGCCACCCGACACTCGCTCATCCTCATCATGTCGATCCTCTCGAGAGTCGTGCAAGCCCTGGTAGTCGTTGCCGCCGTTCATGGCTCGCCGCTGGAGCGTCGCGGGACTGTCCCTTCGAACCAGATCGTCGGACTCCCCGAAGCAGTCCCCAACAACGTGACCGGAGAGCTCTACAAAGCATACCAGCCGTTCCTCCAGGTGCAGGGCGGCTGCGTGCCATTCCCCGCGGTCGATGCCAACGGCAACACCAAGTATGCCCCGTCAGCTCCCCCCTTTCTTTGGCGACGGCTACTGATCAGCACGTCTAGCGAGGGCCTGAAAGAAACTGGCTCGCCGAGCAGCGGCTGCAGCGGCAGCACCGGCCAGGTCTACGCGCGCGGTTTCCAGGCCGCCAACGGCCGCTACGCGATCATGTATTCCTGGTACATGCCCAAGGACTCGCCTTCCACCGGCCTCGGGCACCGGCATGACTGGGAAGGTGCCATTATCTGGCTCGCGAGCAGCACCGCGAAAGCGGCCGGCAATATCCTGGCCGTCTGTCCCTCCGCGCATGGCGATTGGAAATGCGACACCAAGTTCTCCCTCTCGGGGACGGGTGCGCAGCTGGCCTACTCGAGCACGTGGCCCGTGAATCATGCGCTGTCGCTCACCTCGACCAAGGGTGGGCAGCAGCCTCTGGTCGCCTGGGAGTCGATGTCTGATGTGGTCAAGGCGGCATTGCAGACGACCAATTTCGGGAGCGCGAATGTGCCGTTTAAGGATTCGACGCTCGCGGCAAATATGGAGAAGGCCAAGTTTTGAGGGAGAGAGAG
>JAENRP010000001.1:266707-282374 GCA_024741835.1 Diplocarpon mali
AGAGAGAGAGATGGAGGAGGCTCAACGATCTTGTATAGCTCATCGGACCGGGGTCACAGAGCTTCCTGGACTGTTCTTGGCGATGGGGGGTGTCTTGGAGAAAAGGAGTTTCTGACTGGGGCTCGGGGCAAATAGGCGAGCCGCGTAGCAACAACGACCAATCCGAAAAGCCTCTGAATCTGAGATGCCATGCAGTGAGACTATCTTTCCGCCGCTTCACGTCCTACGCAATCTGCTCTTGGGGGACGTAGGCGAGATGCTTGCGAGCTATCGAGAAGCGACATCCTTATCCCTGTTTACTCCCGATCTGCAGCTCGGTAAACGTGTTGGTCTGTGGCCTTGGATCCAGCACAGGAGATGGCCCGAGCTCAGCATCTCCCCTGTCCTGGTCCGGGACGTCCAATCTCGCAAAGAGGCTGCATGGAAAGCCGCATCCTGTTCTCGCAGCCAGCAGCTCCAAAACATGGCGGCACAGCAGGGTCGGCCCGGACACCACTTGCAAGCCGAGGGCGACCGCGTAGAACCCAGCATCGCAGTGGGATGAAGCGTCTCTCTGATCTGCCCGGCCCTCTGCCGAGGATCCGCGAACACGGCAGACGTGCCCAAGTCGAGTCGATCTGATAAAGTCATGCTGCCTGTGCCAAGGCTTCGCATGTGACCCGCCACGTGACCTATACTCACTATACTCCGACAGGTATCTCCTACTCTTCCGACAAAGACGGAGCAGGAGGAAGCGATGGAGAACAGATGCATAATCGCGTCTGCGCGTCGCGACTTGCGGCTCAGCTCTCACCCTCGGCTGGGAAGCTGTCGGGAAAACGGTCGCTTGCTGCGGCTTGCCGACCCTGTCCCCGGGACCAGAGGCTTTATCGTATCGTCAAGCGCAGCCTCTGCACTTTTCAGACCACTCTCACGCATCTTCCTATCCGAGTACATCTTGAAGCAAAGAGAAACACCGATCGGCCTCCCAGCATCTACTTCGATATCTCGCGTCCGTCCCCCTGCACACCTGTCGTTCTCGTACCGGTTTCTCTTCCGCGCTCTGCTCTGCACGGCTCGGTGGGACGCTCTGTTCGGGGTGAGGATCCGGCGCTGCCCACATCCCCTCGCTCCTCTGACAGATCGATATTCCTCCGCCCGTCTGCCTCGGTGGATCTTCTCCAGAGCCTGGACCACCATCGCCCAGGAGTATTCGGCAGCGACGAGATAATACGCCTGTTCTTGTTTGCTGGACGTAGGGCGCTCTAGTAGTATAGAGACCAAATCTTTAGCAGTGCTCTATGATTATTCAAGAGGACTTTATAAAGGGCATTTTCCTATACAGTAGCTATAAAAAATGCTGCACATCACGGTGAAATGCGTAAGGAAAGGGACGGATAGGCATTAGATTTACACCTCCTTCGAGAGTTCGCAGCTCTGATTCAAATATCAACACTACAGCAGCTACACGTCCTGATTTGTGTAAAGGTTTTCATCTCGAGTTTACTGCTACCTTGACAATTGTTCCCTGCAGCACTACCCCTTATGAGCCGAATGGCCATTTAGTTTAACTATAGCCGCTTATAAAGATCAGATTATCATGTAGGATATGAGAGTCCGCGTCCCAGACTCGGATAGGCTTGCTTGACTCGTCCTCACCTCGCCATCCTCCTCTGCAGCGGCTCTGCAGCGGCTCTGCAGAGGGCGTTCAAGAGGTGACGGACTCCCAGGACAGGACCAGGCTTACCGTGGCCGGCGACGAAGCACGCCTCGGCTGTCGATGTTTGTTTTTCCTTTCCTCTTCACCTTGTTCCCTTTCCCTCCTCCCCTCCGACAGGATGGCCGAGCCGACGGACCGACGGGGAGCAGGCCAGACGCGTCGACCAGTGCGCGAGGGGAGAAGCACCAGCTGCAGAGAACGTGACGCCCGCCTTGCCCGTTCGGATATTCCCTCGGAGGGGAAACGTTGCATCAAGCTTGCCAAGCATGCCAAGCGTTTCGCGCCCAAGCCTCGGCGCCGTGTCCGAGAAGGGGCGGGGGCGGGGGCGGGGGCGGAGACCTTTCTCTCCGTCCCTGGTCTTGGCGGGCTCGGCTCGCTATGGGAGGCTGATGGACCACCGGCATCTGTCTCTCTCTCTCTCTCTCTCTCTCTTTTTCTCTCTCTTTTTCTGGGACTGGGATCTCCTCGGGACGGGGACATTCTCGGGACGGGGACTCTCTCGGGACGAGCTCAGACTCTGCCGTACCGGTGTGTGCACTCGTCCTGGCAAGGTCAGCGCCTGGCCCTTATCTCGGCCCTTCACCCTGATCGTCACCCTCACCCTCAGCTTCACCTTCCTAAAGCGGCCGCCGCATCATCCCCCGTCCCGTCCCGTCCGGTCTCCTTTCTACGTGTGCGTGACGGTACATCGGACGATCCACCCGCACCGGGGCACCATGCACCGTCGCATTCAACTCTATGCGTCTGACCCCGGGACTCGGCGTTGTGCCTGCAGCCTCGGTCCGCGCTCCGCCAATCCCCACGCCCCGATTGCACACCGGGTGGAATAGCAGGAGACGCTAATATGTGTGTGTATGTGTGGATGTATATTACGTGCATACATGCATATATATATATATATATACATATATACAGACCCACTTGCATCTGTCAATACATCCATCTATCCATCCATCCATCCATACATACATATATACATACATATATACATACATATATATATACATATACACATACCCACTGACATCCATCCATACATAGACGTACATGGACGTGCATATACCGATACCCAAAGGCGAGATCAAGTCGCGAGGATTCTTCTCTCATTGGCCAGGAACCGACTGTACTACACCCCCAGACTACGGACCCCACACGCGTGACAGGACAGGGAGGGAAAGCCAGAGTCAAGAGTAGAAGCGGAAAAAAGGCAAAAAGAAAGAAGGAAAAGAGATGAAATAAAATAAAATACCCGCGCTTGCAGCTAGCCCAGCACTAGTAGTAAGATGCTAGCCTGATCTGCCCCCCTCGGCAAAAGGTCCAATCCACGGGCTCGACGCTATCAGCAGATACCGCTCTCCTTATCCGACCCCAAGCTAAGGGTCTACCGAGGTGCCGCACTGCCCTTGTTCCCAGACGGCGATACAGAAAACACACGCACACACGCACATATAAGGGCCGACTCCCACTCCATCCCCAGATGTCGTCGATTCCTCCAACCATCCTCGGCGGCGACGAGCCCGAGTCACTATGGGTACGTTGCATCTTCTCCTGTCGCGTCGAGCTTGTCGCGTCGAGGAAATAGAGGCGATGCATTCGTTGGCCGACGCATCAGCTAATCATCCCCAGCAAACATCGCGCTTGACGCCAACACCACCCTCCCGGGCACGGGCAACGACCACGATGCCCACCTCGATCTCGCGGGCAAGCACTCCTTCGTAGCCACCGACGGCGAGCGCAAGTCCGTCGGCGCCCACGTCGACGAGCCCACGGAAGAGGAGCGCCACACGCTCCGCCGCATCCCCGGATCCGTCCCCTCCATCGCCTACGCCCTCTGCTTCGTCGAGCTGGCGGAGCGGGCCTCGTACTACGGCGTCCAGCCCCTGATCGGGAACTTCGTCAACAGGCCGCTCCCCGTCGGCGGCAATGGCTACGGAGCCCCCAAGAAGGGCAGCCAGGACACCGCCGGGGCGCTGGGCATGGGCACCGTCAAGGCGAGCGCCGTCGCGCAGTCCTTCAACATGCTGGTCTACGCGCTGCCAATCTTCTTTGGCTGGCTGGCCGATACCAGGACGGGTCGGTACCAGATGGTGTTCTGGGGCGTCGTCGTCTGCGGGGTTGCCCACGTGCTGATGATTGCCGCCGGGGCGCCGCACCTGCTGGCCAACGGAGGGGCCAAGGGCCCGTACTTCATCAGCCTCTACATGCTGGCTATCGGTGCTGGTAGGTGAGATGCGCCGCCTGGAGATGGCCCCGGACTGACCCATCGTGCCCAGCCATGTTCAAACCCTGCATCTCTCCCATGCTCCTCGATCAGATGAAGGAGACCAAGCTGACCCGCCGGACCCTCTCGACCGGCGAGGAGGTCATCGTCGATCCCGAGGCCACCACCGAGCGGGTGATGCTGTGGTTCTACCTGATGGTCAACATCGGCGGCTTCTTCAACGTCGCGACCAGCTACTCCGAGAAGTATGTGGGGTGGTGCTTGGCCTTCGGTCTGCCCTTGGTCGTGTACCTGCCCCTCCCCGCTCTCCTCGTGTTTCTGAAGAGGCGCCTGGTCATCAAGCCACCTGGAGGCAGTGACCTAGGCAACGTCTTCAAGATTCTTGGCATATGCTTCAACCGGGGAGGATTCGTCAAGATGTTCCGGCGGAACGGAGGGTTCTTCGAGGCCGCCAAGCCCTCGGTCATCGCCGCCTCGGGGAAGCCCAAGGCTGTTCCCTGGAACGATCAGTTTGTCGACGACGTCCGCCGGGCGTTCTTGGCCACCGGCATCTTCATGTTCTTCCCCATCCAGAACATCAACGACAACGGTCTCGGTGGGGCTCAGTCGGCCCTGACGACCATGCTCAAGACCAACGGAGTGCCGAACGATGTCATCAACAACATCAACCCCTTTGCCATCATCATCTGCGCACCGCTCCTCAACTACGTCGTCTACCCGTTCCTCCGGAGGCGCAACATCCACTTTGGAAACATCGCCCGCATCACGACGGGTCTGGCGCTGTCTTCCATCGGCGCCATCGGCTACACCGTGCTCAACCACTACGCCTACAAGCTCGGTCCGTGTGGAGATCACGGTACGAGCAGCACCTGTGTCGACGCCGACGGGAACGCCCTCGTCGCCCCCATCACCATCTGGTACACCGCGATCCCGGTCGGGATCGGCGGAATCTCCGAGCTGTTTGTCAACATTCCCGCCTACGGAATGGCCTACTCCATGGCACCCAAGAACATGCGCGGTCTCGTGTCCGGTATGAACCTGATGTCCTCCGCCATCGCGTACGCCTTCGGTCTCGCCTTCTCTGGGCTCATCAAGGATCCCTACCTCACCTGGGTCTTCGGCGCACCGTCCATCATCGGCTTCGTCGCGGCTGCGCTCTTCTGGTGGCTGTACCGCGATCTCAACCACGACGAATACGACCTCAGCGACAACGACTACGAGAAGAAGACGCAGGAGGACGAGCAGGCGAGGGAGACTCCTAGTCGGGGCGAGAGCGTGGACGCGAAGAAGGGGCTGAGGGATGAGGAGACGCTGCCCTAGAGCCATGGTATTTGAGTTGCATGCGTAGACCTAGACCTAGACCATCTGGACCATGCGTAGACCTAGACCTTTGGTTGACGCGGTGATGCTGTGATACCTTTGATTCCGAGGGAAGAGTGTGTGGCTCTGGTTGAGCTGGCTACGGTGCTGCGACGGAGTTGGATTTTCTGATCTCGGCTTGGAAGAGCCCTAGCAGACGAGACGAACCATCTCCTCGCGTGCAAGTGCAGTACTCGGAATTTCCCGCCACCCCCCCTTGCGTCGACAGTTTTTGGTCTCTTGTCTTATTTCTGCTCGGAATTCCAACCTGTCTGTCGTCTGCGACGTCATCTTGACATCAGCCATCTCTTTTCTCCTGCACGGTGGTCAGAATGCTAGTCCGCCTCTAGGATACGGCCGGATAGAACGTTCTCGTGTCGAGTGCTCGGGACTCGGTAAGGGTCGGGAGGTCGGAGAGCTCGGTTGTGTTCCGTTGCAGCGGCTTAGTCAGATGATGCGGAAGACTCAAATGATCGAGAGAAGTGCGACGATTGTACGAAGCCAAGATCAGAGCGTTGGAATCCAGGCGAGCTGTAAGATGCATCAGACTCGCCAACTGCAGCCGAGGGAGCGGCGGTGGAGCGTGACCAGCCTCAGGTCGCCGACCCGCCCGGGGGAAGCCCGCCTCAGCCTCAGCCTCAGCCTCAGCCCCAGCAGCTCCGGCGGCCCATCCGTCCGAGTCGGCGGCCGCGGCACGCGCATCGCAATCCTGCGGCCCTGTATGGGTGCCATGTCACGTGCACGCGGGACCTGCCTCGCAGCTGGGTGAGCTGACGTCGGGACCCAGCTCTCGGAGGGCGAGGAGCAGGATGATACCTCGCCCTTCATGGCTTCGTAGGCTTTTGGAAGGAAGAAAAAAAAAAAAGTAAGTGGNGATGAGGCGTGTCGGGGAGTCGGAAGCGAGAGGGGGGGCGTCCGGAGGGGTCGCGGCTGGGGATGGTTGGACGTGGCCGGGGGAGAAGGACAGGAGGACAGAAGGACAGAAGGACAGAGGGACAGAGGGACAGAGGGAAGGATAGAGAGGCGTAGCTGATTCATGGCCATCGTTCGTCTCGGGCCGAGTTCTCTGCTCACAGCGGTGGGCCGGGGCATGCGGGACAAGCGACTGCCGATATACAGGAATCCCCCCCGACCGGCTCTGGCACGATGTGGCGCCCTCGCGCCGGAGAGCCGGGGACGCGCCACGGGGCTGCTCCAGCTCCAGGCCTGCGTTGCGTTGCGTCGCGTTGCGTCGCGGGCGCACCGGAATGTCAACAAAGCCCTGCGCCGGCCTCGCTAAGCGCCCCCCGGCCGCAGGTCCCGAGCAGCCGAGGCCCCGCGCCCCGCGCCGACGGCTCGCCTGGCACCTCGAAATCTCCCCGCACATCCGTGTCTAGACCTCGCTCTCTCTCTGTCTCCCTCTGTCTCTCTCTCTCTCTCTCTCTCTCTCTCTCTCTCTCTCTCTCTCACACACACACACACACACACACACACAATCTCTCTCTCTCTCTCTCTATGCACGCGCGAGGCAGCTGCCGCGATCACTCGACACAGACCAGACAGGCCCCAGAGAAGAGCCAGAACCCCAGGTCAAGGCAAAAGGGGAGAAGCAGCGGACATGTGTGTGAAGACCACGTGCGCGACATGCCGTAGGTTGGGCTCGCCGTCCGCCCTTCTTCCTCTCCTTCTTCCCTCTCCCTCTCCCGACCCTCGTCTCCTTCTTCCCACCTGCACAACCTCCTCCTCCTCCTCCTCCTCCTCCTCCTCATGCGAGGCAGCCCCCGTGGTCGCAGCAGTGGATGTGGATGTCCTGACGCGGGAGGAATAGACAAGGCGACCTGGTTCGGCTGCGGATTGCACATCCCGTCCGTGCTGGATGGCATCCCCGAGGAGGAGCGCTGTTCCGTACGTCTGATGCTCTCCCCTCCTCTCTCTTTTCTCGCTTTTTACCCCCTCCCGCTGTCATGATCTCTGTTCCTGGGTGGCACGAGAGCTGACCGGAAGCAGTGCGGGCCCAAAGTCGAGCGCGACGGCAAGCAGTACCCGCCCAAGGGCGCCAGTCCGTTCTGACTCCTAGTGGCCGGCCCTGCGGCGGCGGCTGTTGGCGCTTGGGGGTGGATTTCGAGGCGTAGCGCGGAGTGAGATGGGATTTCGAGGTGCGGGGGTGGTTGTGAGGGCTTGGGCTGGGCTGGGCTGGGCTGGGCTGGGCTGGGCGTTGGAGTGGGAGGGGTGTTGGCTTGAGGTTGGCTTCGTTCGAGGGAATGGAGGATCGCGTTGGCCTCGCATTGATGCACGGTGGGAGGGAGGGAGTGGAGATCTGCCGTGTATGGGCGTTGGCGGTCGTGAGCATGGTATCTTCACAAGTTCGTTCCTGCGGAGACTAGTCTGCGAGGGAACTCCCTATCCATCTCGTTCAGCTGCTCTAGATCTTGCTGCCCCTGACAAACTGCCCCCGGTGATACTGCTGCGGCCATTGGACTCGGAGTCCAAGCCTATCCGCCACTCTCAGCACCCACTCGGGCTCCCGCAAGAACTGTCTCCCGATGAGGACGACGTCGGCCTTCGCCAGCCCGCCATTCTCGTCCGTAATCTCAATGGTATCACCCCCGCCCTCGACGATCTTCTTCGCCGCCTCGGCCTCGGTGATCATACCCACGGCCCCGATCAGGAGGTCCTTGATGCCCGCCGCGTGCAACTCGCGGCGGATCCGGCCCGCGATGCCAACTTGGAAGTCGTTGAACGGCGCCACGGTCTGCCGCTCGTTGTTGCCTCCGGAACTGACATCCAACAAGTCGACTCCCAGGCCAGGCAGCAGCTTCGCGAGGCGGATGGTGGAGTCCACGTCCCAGCTCTCCGCAGCGACCCCCTCCATCCACTCCGTGCTGCTGAGCCTCAACAACAAGGGCATCCCGCTGGGTATCACCGCCCTGATGGCCTGTATGACCTCCACCAACAGCCTCGTCCGATTCTCGAACGTTCCGCCGTATCGATCCGTCCGGCGGTTACTGATCGGGCTCAGGAACGAGCAGATGAGGTAGCCGTGTGCGCCGTGGATCTCGATAACATCCACGCCGGCCGCGAGAGCCCTCTTCGCACTATCCCGAAAGCCATCAATCACATCTTGCACATCCCGCGCACTCATCTCCCTCGGCTCCGCAAGGCCCTCCCCCCACGGGATGGCGCTGGGCCCCATGACGTCCCGCGGCCACCCGTTGGCCGACTCGTCTGCGAGCGCCTTCTCGCCCCTCTGCGCCAGCCACGGGGCGACGGTACTCGCTTTCCGGCCAGCGTGCGCGAGCTGGATGCCGACCTTCTGGTTCTGGGAGTGCAGGAAATCGGCAATGCGTTTCAGCGGGCCGATTTGGGAGTCGGTCCAGAGACCGCTGTCTTCGGGGGAGATGCGCCCGTTGGGGAGCACGGAGGTGGCTTCGATGATGGTCAGGGAAGCCCCGCGGTAGGCAAAGGCGGAGAGGTGGACGAGGTGGAAGTCGGTGAGGTGGCCGTGGGAGGCAGAGTAGGTGCACATCGGCGCCACCCCTGGAGACAGTCAGCGTGTGCCCCCGATGGGTTTGGGGAACGAGGGGCCGTGGCTTTGAATGAAGATGCTGCCATCTGGAGATGGCAGTGGAGATGATTGTACGGCTGGGGGGAAGGTGTCTGCTCACAGATTCGATTCTGAAAAGTAGCATCTCTGATCTTGAGGGGGGAGAAGAGAGTGGGCGGGTTTGGCTCAAGGGCAGAGCCGGCCGGAGGATCTTGGATGGGCGTGTAAAATGCAGCACCTGGCGCTGCGGTGTTTATCTTTGCCATGATCTCTTCTTATTATTCTGGTATGTATGGTACGTAGCAAAGAGTGGAAGCATGCTGGAAATTCAGATTTACAAGTCAACCCCGGAGGCGCCCTGGAATATGGAGATGGTGCAAGAACATGGGATGGGAGGGGCAGCGGGTTTGACCTGACAAATCAACTCTCGGACAGCTGAAGCTTAATTCTGCCTCCCGAAGATGGCCAGCGAGGAAATGTTTGAAAGCGGTGCTTGCCGAAGCGCTAGCAGCCAGACTCAACGACATCGTGCTCGTGAACTCTTGCTCCGGCCTGCAGGTCTCTCTTCTGGCTCCTCTGGTGCTTTCGTGAAGAGAAAACAGAAACCATGCTCAATCATCTGCAAGCTGGTCAATCGTCAGCTGGGGAATGCACCTTGATGTCGGCACCTACTCAACGCATTAAGCTTCTGCGAGGTTTCCAACGCGCACTCATCTGTCGTTTTGATCTCGAGTGAAAACTCAGCTTCGAGTTTCCTCTGCGACTCTTTTCTGGCTTCTCTGAGGGCAGTACATTCGCTCACCGAAGATTACGCCACAGTGCCTGTTCAGGTATTTCCGAGTCCCTTTCACCACTTTGCTAAGCACCTCTGGCCTTGGGAGGAAATAAGCTTTTCCATGCCATTGAAAATCCCATATCCATCGGTAGCAGTAGGCAGCATTGCAGGTCGCTGTATGACCGACGGCTAGTCCACGTGCTCGGCTGCTGGCTGCTGGCTGCCACAAATCCCCATGATCTCTTCCACAATCTCCACGCTGGTCCCATCGAGGGCTTGGTTTATGTCGACCGATAAACCCGACCAACTTGTGGAGGGGCGTCCCGACCAGCGCCGATGCGCATCTCCTGGTGTGGTTTGACGAGTGGTTGGAGGAGTGCGGCATGACTGACTGCCTGGGCAGATCCTGTCGGTAAATACTCGCCAGACTGTCCACGCCTGCTACAGTCATCTATTGTAGTTGCGTGAGCGATGGTTTACCCCTTGCGAGAGGGGAGAATGCCTGGATATTGTGTTTTCCAGCGGTCACGACTGGACACTTCCTGGCGAGTCCTGCCAGACTATCGGAGCCAGGGGAGGATAAGCAAGACTTGAGTTCACGCGATCATACAGTCTATTAGCTTATATAGATACACTACTCGCATTACAAGAAACAGATTGCGTGATATAGCCTTAGTATAAAGTCTATTAGCCTATATAGATATACTACTCGCATTATAAGAAATATATTGCGTAATATACCTTAACATAAAGTCTATTAGCCTATATAGATATACTGCTCGCATTATAAGAAACATATTGCGTAATATAGCCTTAGTATAAAGTCTATTAGCCTATATACACTACTCGCATTACAAGAAACATTGCGTGATATACCTTAGCATAAAGTCTATCAGCCTATATAGATATACTACTCGCATTACAAGAAACACATTGCGTGATATACCCTTAGCATAAAGTCTATTAGCCTATATACACTACTCGCATTACAAGAAACATTGCGTGATATACCCCCAGATAGAGATCCCACGGGGATTGAGAAACGGGGTCCCGTCGCAGAGCCGTTTACTTGCAGGCAAAGGGGCGTGTCTGTTTGGTGTGAAGAGGAGAGGTGACTGGCGTTGTCGGGGAGGCTCGCGCTTGCTTTGGCGAGCTTCTTGGGCTTGGTAGCTGGCGTGGTGTTTACTCTTGCTTGCGTCGGAGGACAGGTGGTGGGGGTGGTACGTGGTAGAGAGGGTGAAATCGACAGCTGGGACGTTCTTCCACGAGACTCCTCTCGACCTCTTAAAATCGTAGCCGGAGCGCGATGAGGATTCTACGCGTGGTGCTTTTCACGCCCTGCTCTTCTCCTTGCCTCATCCCCTGCTCCTCGCCGACACCCCCCCCAGAAGAAGAAGAAGAGAGAGAGAATGAGGCAGCAAGAGGGGAACGAGAGCATCACGGCCACAGACTGGCCCGGACCCTGTCCCCCTCCCCCTCGGGTCCAAAGATGACGCTGAGTGTATCCTCGAAGGTCCTGTCGCCAACTTTGGCGGTTTGGCCATGTTCCGTTTCGGCTGATGCGTCCCCCGCTGCATCGGCCTCGTCCGTCTCGGCGTCGCGGGTGCGTGGCAAAGTCGGAGCGGAGACAGCCGCGTCTCCTCTCTTCGCACTGCCGCGCCGGGGAGGCGCCTCGCGTCGCCATCTCGGACCGCGCGCGCGCACGTGCCCATCCCTCGTCGTTTTCGCAGCAGACGCGCCGCCAGTCGCCGTCTCGTCCCATTCCAGCCCCTCGCGATCCACCCTCTCGGTCACGTGCCTCCTCATCGCCACCCCCCAGCTCAGAGTACTCTCCCACCCACCCCCAAAGACACTCGACCTGAGCAAGACTTCTCCCTCGACGACCCCTTGCACATCCCACCCCATCCCGCTCCAAGCTCCCCACTCGCTCTCCATCCCCTCCCTCGCTCGCCAGCTCCCATCGACGTCCTGCACGCCGAGAAGCCGCTGCGACGTCTCAACGGACATGTTGTGCCGCGTCCGCGCCGCGGCGGTGAACGCGTCGACATCGTCATCCGTGGCCGAGGACGCCGAGGCAAAGATGACTTCGAGGTGCGAGGTGAAGGCGTGGGAGAGCAGATTGCTCTCTTGCACTGCGTACGGCGTCCACTCGGCCGCGGTGGCGTCTTCCCCCGTCCGCAGGTGCGCGCCGTAGAACAGGTTCGGCCGCACGCCCTGGGCGCCGGGCACGTCCAAGCCCAAGGCGTATTTCTCGTCCAGGGCCCAGAGCACGGCGGCGGCGACGCGACGGACGTCTGGATTGGGACGGAGCAGGCGTCCGAACGAGGAGACCAGATGCGGCGCGTCGTAGGAGAGGGGGAAGGAGAGGAGGGAGGGGGCGACGGCGATGAGGAGGGGGAGTTCAGCGGACGGCGGCGTCGGGTGCTGATCGGCAAGGTAGGCTTTGAATTCCGCGGACCAGTTCCCCGGCTGCGAGATGACGGAGCCGTTGATGAGCGAGGAGGCGGGCTCGAGGGAGGTAGGGATCAAGGGGATGGGTTTGGCGGTGGAGGGCAGGTAGAAGAGGTCGTTGATATCGGGGATGAGGGTCATTTGGGGGCAGGCGGACGAGAGGTGAGTGGTGAAGTGGGAGAGGTCGAAGAAGTGTGAGAGGGGGACGGGGGTGGCGGCTGAGGTGATGGTGTGGACATGGATCTGGGGCGTTACGAGGGAGGTTGCTTGAGGACGTTAGCCTCTTCATCTTCATCTTCTTCATCTTCTTCATCTTCATCTTCTTCTTCTTCCTCATCATCATCTTTTTCTTCATCATCATCATCATCTTTTTCTTCATCATCATCATCATCTTCTTCTTCTTCTCCTTCTCTCTCGGAAGATGTCCACAAGAACGAGGAAAGCAAGAAACGGACATGGACACATACCCCCCGCTTCAATAGCAAACCTCACACAGTTCAACACGGCATTCCTCACATTCGCCACGCCCCCCGCCGGGGCCTCACACCTGAAGATCAACCCCGGGCTCCATGTCCTGCTGCGGCACAGCTGCACCAGCGTACGATTGTCGAAGCGCCCGTCAATCTCGTTGTCGTCGCGGAGCAAGTCGGCGATGAACTGGCTCTTACGGGAGGGGGGGCGGGTGCCTGAGAGGGAGGGTAGGGAGGAGGAGATGGCGTGTAGATGTGTAGGCGAGGCGAAGAGATTCAGCGCCGTGAGCAGGATGCAGACGGAGATGACTGCGATCTTGAGGGTTGTGGGGGAGAGCATGTTGACCATCACCTCGCTCGCTCTTTCGGGGAATGTCGGTTCGCAAATCGCATGCGATGTTTATCGGAGAGGGAGCAGATTGAAGAAAGGAGAGGAGAGGGAGCACCGAATGGATCGGAAGAACCGAAAGGACAGGATGGGCAGTATGGACAGAAAGCAGGGGAAGGCAAGGCCAGAAGCGAGGACTGCATTCCAGCCTCATCCCTTGCACCAGACCAGCACACACATGTTGAGAGGTGAGCGCTCCGCTCTCGCTTCTCAGCTCGGTTCGAGGGGGATGAAGTGCCCACGAAGGCTACTGAAGGTGTGGCTGGAACTTGGCGAATGGGACATGGCAGAGATGGGTTCGGTGGGATCTGGACGCGCGGGGACCTGGTTTGTCGGCGGTAGCTCTTGGGGCATGAGGAGAGTTCATCCGCGCTGGAGCCCGGGTGAGAGCATGGGAGGCCTCGAAGGCCGAGACGATGGGTTTTTGTGGGCCGACGACTCCAAGTTTGGGCTCCTCTGTCCCGCTTGAAGGTGTGGAGCTTTCCGTACAGCTCGCCGGGGACTCCGCGCATCACACGCGCACTGGATCTCTGTTCATTGGCGGAGAGGTGGAGAGTTCCCCGAGCAGAGGGCTGGCTGCTGGCGGCTTGCTGCTTGCTGCTTGCTGGCCGGGGATGCTGGAGCTCTGGACGCGCTGGGGGAAGTCACGTGCGCACGATCTGAACACTGCTCCCGACCCGCGTCGTCACGGGATCGACGCGAATCTGGGAGAGCCAGCGCCCGGATCCGAGCTGTGGTGGGAAGGGAGATCGTCGCCGTGATCAGGTGATGCGGCCATCCAACCCCCTTCGGACGCAAGACGAAGCTGGGCAGGGGCCTGGTCCACCGCGACGTCAGGTGATGATGAGATAAGCGATAAGCGCGGGAAGCTTTTGCCCAGATCTGGCCCTCCCTTTTGATAAACATTGATCAGTAGCAGCTCGTCTGTGCGGAGAACCTTGTGCTCGGGCTCCTCTTCCTTGCTGGTGATTGGTGAGAGCTGGGTGCTGGCCAGCCAGGAACCGACCGGCTGATGCAGCCCAGGTATAAGCCACGCGCGTTTCACGTCTCGAAAAGCAACGTGGTGAGGGCGTAAGAGAGAGAGATGCCTTGTCAGCTCGTCTGCGTTGAAGCCTCTCTCACCCCGTCTCCCTTCCTTGCTTCCAGTCTCGGTACCTGGATCTCTCTACGTCTTTATCAGCAACGGCTCGTCTCTGATCCTGCCTCTCTCTCTCCGGACCGAGCTCATAAACACACAAGGCCAGAAAAGCCGCTCCAACCCTCGACACACTACCACGTCACGTGCGCCGCTCCAGTCCGAGCCGACTCGACTCGCCTCGTACCAGATTCCCGCCAGGACGTACATTTCCACGAGAGGCGACCGGGTACGGCAGCTGTCAGCTGTGTTTTACTTACAGCCTGCCGCACGCATCTGCAAACCAACTGGCATGAACAGCGCAGCAGTCCACGAACGCTGGTGACCGTGGGGGGGGAAGGGGAGGGCGGTTGGGCGGTTTTGTTGGTAGGGGGGAAGGGGATGCATGTGCACATCTCGGATCCGCCAATCGGTGGTTCGTATGCTCTGCGTGTGAGGTGAGGTGAGGTGAGGTGAGGTGAGGTGAGGTGAGGTGAAGCGAGGTGAGGCGAGGTGAGGCGAGGAGGCGAGGTTGACGTGTTTACTTGGGACGCGGGAGTATGTCCCGCCGACTCGGGGCACACACGACCTTGGTGCCTTGCAGTTAGCAGCTGCAGGTGGCCACCGTCCAGGTCCGCAGCACGCAGGACGAGGGCGACGAGGAGAGGTCCTCTCCGCATTGCATTTGGATCCGGACGAGAATGGGAGGGGTGGTCTGCCGTGGAGCACAGGGTCGGTGGCTTATGAGGTTAGGTAGTCGTCGACTCTGAAGGTTAGGACTTGGTGCAAGTACTATCTTATATAGATGTATATCGTAGACTTTGAGGCTAGGACCTAGTATAGATATAGTTTGATGTAAATATATATTATAAACTCTAGGTTAGGACTGGATTATACAGTCATATAAATGTATATTATAACCTCTAGGTTAGGACTTGGTATATACTATCCTATCTAAATATATATCAACTCCAAGACCAGGACTTGGTGCACATGCTATCCTATACATCTGTAGATCGTAGCCTCTCAAGAACTCGGTGCGCGTGGAAGCAGTCGAACCGTCAGAGCCGCGTAGTTTCGTGAGTCGCCCGTCACGTGAGCCAGCAGTCGAACCATCCCACCCGTCATCCGAGTCGCCCGTCACGTGAGCCAGCAGTCGAAATCATCCCACCCGTCATCCGAGACACCCCGACCTCGCCCCCCACCCACCGCCGCACCCATCGGTCCAATGCACACATCCATGCATGGACCAGCCGAGAGGGCAGATCAGGAGAAGACGTGGGTTGAGGAGGGGGAGAGAGCCGGCGCCTCGGCACATCCACCGATCAACGGGTTTGGCAACGCATGGCCGACGACGAGAGGGGGCCGAGGATTCCTCGAGATGGCCATCCCCCGACCTGCACATCGAGGGGGCCGACGGAACTCTTGGTCACGCTCGCCGTCTCCTGTCTAGATGTCACAGCTCGCTCACGCCCCCTCCCCGTGCCTCGAGAAAGGCGCCTCCATCGAAGCCGAAGCGCCGCGTGATTCTCCTGCGCCGGGCCTCAACCCGGGGGCTCCTCTTCTCTTCTCCACTTCCCTCTTCCTTTCCTCTCCTCTCCCCTTCCTCTCCTCTTCCCTTCCTCTCCTCTTCTTCTCCTCTCCTCTTCTTCTCCTCTCCTCTTCCT